>JAUOBX010621186.1:0-15621 GCA_032360705.1 Eupentacta quinquesemita | reverse complement strand
AATCCTGTCGCGATCGCGCGGACTAGCTAGCGAGTTTGTCTACGTCTACGAGCCTGCTGAGTGGCCGTGTGTGTCTCGTATGTTATACAGCGGGTGTGAAATATGAATTAGCAAAACATCGATACGAACTGTTGCCGATAGTCCAAATATCGGCCTCGATCCGATGTTCGATCCGATCATCGGTGGAGCCCTAGTTTTTTGTCAGTAGACTAAGATAAGTGCAATTACCTGAAGGTATATGAGCATTAGATGTTATTTCTGTTAATTTTTTCGTGCTATCATGATGAACTGCTGAAACGCAAAATATCATGACATTCTATTTCATCGCACCTAATTGCAGTGGTGGAATGGGCTCACATATTTACCTTACTGCTTCTATTACCAATGCGTTTACTATGTGTTTGTCAACGGTAGTATGATATTCACTATTGTTATCTGCAAATGACCCGGGGAGAGGTCATTCAATTGGATCAACATAACTAGACAACATGAAAAGGACATGATTGTAACATTTTCTGCTGCAAAGATCCCAAATCTAGGTTAATTGAGTCGGATTGCACAGGCCTTGGGCAATTGAGCAACCTCCCATTTAATGTGATTAACCATCCATCATAAATCAGCTGCGAAATAAAACAAGTTGTAATATAGCTCTCGTAACTGCAAACTGGGGATAAATATCCTGGTAGACAACAGCTGCTGAACTGACTTGTCTCATTTGAACATGTTGGGTGATTGCTCTGATTTTATAGGCTCTAAATTCTTAGTTTTGCAATTTTCAAATCACTTTTTGATTCCGTGCCGAAGGCAGAAGGTACCTATACAAAGATGCGGGCGTGTGTATGTGTGTGTGTGTTATGCCCCTTGTAAACACGATAACTAGTGAACAAAGAAAGGTGCTGAGACTTCATACTCGATATGTTGGTTGGCCATATGGAGTACATGATCCCTATTGTTCTTAGGTTCAGTCCCAGGTCATTTGCGGTCAACAGTGTCAAAGACTGAAAACCTTGTAAATATGATAACTAGTGACCGAAAAGGTGCAGAGACTTCATACTTCGTATGTAGGTTGGCCATATAGAGTACATGATCCCTATTGTTTCAGGGTTCGGTCCAAAGGTAATCTGGTGCCAACAGAGGTCAAAGTCTAAAAAGCTCGTAAACATGATAACTAGTGAACGGAAAGGTGCAGAGACTTCATACTTGGTTTGTAGGTTGGCCATATGGAGTAACATGGTCCCTATTGTTTCTGAGCTCAGTCTAAAGTCATTTGGGGTCAACAGAGGTCAAAGTCCAAGAGCCTCGTGAACACAACAATTAGTGAACGAAAAGATGCAGAGACTCCATACTTGGTATGCAGGTTGAAGATGTGGAGTACATGATCCCTTTTGTTTTTGGGATCATGCGAAGGTCATCTGGGATCAACAGAGGTCAAAGTCTGGAAAGCTTGTAAACACAATAACTATAGTGAACGGAAAGGTGCAGAGACTTCATACTTGTAGGTTGGCCATGTGGAGTACATGACCCCTATAGTTTTGGGGTTCAGTCCAAGGTCATCTGGGTTGGAAAAGGTCAAAATCTGAAAAGCTTGTAAACAGGATAACTAGTGAACAGAAAGGTGCAGAGGCATCAGAGGTGTGATCCAAGGTCACTTTGGGTCAACAGGGGCCAAAATCTGAAGATCTTGTATCAATGATAATTAGTGAATGAAAAGGTGCATTTGTTTGTCTGGTCCGAGATTATTGGAATTGTGTTGAAATGTTTCCACTGCAAGATATTAAGGATATTTATATTATGAATCACTACAATCTGTTTAAATATTTAGTGACATTCTTTCGAAACAGATATATTGTTTTGCAGGATTTATATCATTGCACCATATTAATGTTGCACCGTATTGCATCCTAATAATGTTGTATGAATGTGATATGGTATCCGAGACTATAGATGCCTTGAATGACTCATGTGAGTTGATTTATTGCTTCAGTACATATTAGCATATTATGGCAAACCAAGGTCCATTGAGTTCCTTTCACGTTTGAAACAAATAAGAGTTCAGTTCAATATACCCAATCCTTGATGGTGAGAGATCAAGTAGAAAGAAAATTTCTTATGTTCTTCACAATCAACAATTCTCTCAAAATAAAACTGGACAGCATTCCCCCCGCGGGGAAGCTTCGATTCTGAAGTACATTATCCCAATTTCACGGTCCCCTTTTATTGGATGGGTTTCGAGGCTGATTCAGTGTGTATTAAGTGACTGATGACTGTGAATCTAATTGAGCGATCTGCGTACACCATCGCTAGCGACATGGGGGAGGTTCCAAGTAAAGGCATATCGTACATAGCCTGCAGGGTTTTTCATCCCAATGCACTTGCGATTACACATGGCAAATGGGTAAACATCTTTGTGGCTTCATAGTATTCTGGGATTATTGAAAATCCTGGGAAATGATTTCAAACACCTCCAGTCATGGGTATGCACTAGATCTCGAGGAAAGCTGATAATATGACTCATCCGCTGTATGCGACACAAACATTTAATTTCGTTTTCGGTTTGTTATTAATCCATATAGCGCCCACGTGTGATTACCCAGGTGAGGCTCGGCACTACAACAGCCAGTATCTCGCTCGAGGGCGCTACTATAGCTGAACATTCAATAGCAGATGTCATGCCCTAGTGCCCCTGTAACCACTCGGCGCCATTCTCATACAACTACTTTAGTTACGAGCAGCGTGTGACACCGAGGAGAGATCTGTAGCATATACATTGGGGAGTATAGGGATAATTACCAAGACTGAAATTTTTGAAAATTCCCAACAGTTGTAATTTGGGAGTTAATCTCGGTTCATATGACATGGAAGAACTATCACCTTTTCATTCCACCGTGTGTTTTTTGGTCTGGCAATCGTCCTGTGTTGTACTATACAAACACTGACTAGTGCAAGGCTATCTGTTAAACTTAAGAGAGAAAAAGACCTGTTCAGTGGAAAGTTATTGATGCATATAATTACTGCCTTACTAACTCTGTCATGCATGAAAGGGGAACCTGATATAAATGGAAGTTGCAAGAGGAAATCAATTGGGTGTTTCACTTCTGTGAGAACAAATAATCAGTAATTTCTGTGTAAACTCAATATGGACATTCATTTGGTTCTCCTTGTGAAGATATCAGATCTAGATGTAGATAATACAAAGATGAGAAGTTTGTGACTCATTTCATTTCAATTTTGCAATGGCAAAGCAATGAAATAGCACTGTCTTCCATTGGCCTTCAAATTCTGAGAGACAATATGTACCTTCATCTATCGTGATCAACCATCCCAGCAGCCGAACTATGTGACAGTTCCTACAAGGACAGCTATAGGGATGAAGTTCTCCTGGGAATGTCCTCCACTACTCCCATCCAAAATGTGAATGCTTGAAAGAAGAATCCGATAATGGGCTACATGCAGTGATGCACATAAATTCCTACCATCACGCAGAATTGCTGATCTATTCAGGCAGCAAAAGTAACTCTCCCATCATGAGAGTGGATGATGCTACGCAGCGGCTCCTAATCGTTTAAATTGGTTATATCTGCAGGCTATCAGAGAGCAATATTGTGGGTAAGTCAGCTGGAGACTAAATCAAGGAAATGTATTAATGTCAATAAATATAGGCTGTTGTGCTTTTTACTAAGCATTTTTTCGAAGAAAGCAATTCCCGATTTGGAGATAACTCATGCAGATGTGAGTAAAGCTTTCTAAGGGCGTAAGTAATGAAAGCTGCTATATCACATTGAAGAGTGTTGGTAGATTGGAAAACTGGAGTACTTCATTACCTTGGATGACAGTTTCATTTCAGTATTTATCTCCGCCAGTGCGAGTCTGTGGCTGAGGGTTAGACCATTGGTAGTGATGTGGAGAAAAAAAACATTTTTGCGAAGACTGGTATTTGCCAGAAGGGAATAAACTTGTTGGTATGATGGAAACATCAGAACTGTATACCATTAACTCATGCATAAATAGAAGAATCTATTTGCTGTATGCGACAGTGTTAGTGCTATGTTTCAAAGTTTTTTGGGGGGGACCCCCCTTCCAAAATTTTCTGGGGGGGGGGGGAATTTCTGATATTTTTTTTTGGGGGGGAGGGATTTCGACAATTGCGAAAATACTAAATTTGAGCATGAATTTAAACTTCTGCAACATGAAATGGGGAAAGGAAAAAATGTTTTCCAGTATTTTTGGGGGGAGGGGGAGGGGAAAATCCCTCAATGATTTTTTCAGTGCGGAATCAGCAAGGAAGATGCGCGAATCCTGCAATCCTGCTGCTTAGCACCAACAGGGGTATGCTACATCATTGCTGCATGGGTACACAGGGTTTATTATCCCAATAATGTGGTTCTATTTTATTTCAAACATTTTTTCCTGGCGTGTAACCTATTCGCATCTGTGCAACTCGATCACAGCATAATAGTGAAATTCCTTTGCTTTCCTCACGCAACACCAACTCCAGTGGAGTTTTACTGCATCAGCTTCCATATGAATGGATCCCTGGCTTTAGCCACACATTCTTGGAAAACCTGCTCTGAATAATATTCAGACAACTTGTATTAAGAATGTGAGCCAATACAAGGTTCCATCATATGAGGTACGCTAATGATCCATGTCAAAGGTCACGCTGGAGCTCGTGGAGACTGGACTCCACAAATGGTGTACACAGCAATGGGGAATTCCTTTTACAACAAAACATCACTAATTTTCGCCAATTTTGAGACAATGGACAATCACATCTAGTTGGGGGAAATTATATTGGAAATGATAAATAGCTGTTACGATAAGTCTGTGGGTATATTTATTTTGGTCTGTTCCCACACCTTTTGAAGCTGTGGGCATGCGTACTGATAACTGTCAATTGGCTTATTGCTGGCAAGTGGCAACCTACGATAATAATGATGGCCTGAAGTTTTAGAACAAGTTCCATGTTCTCATTTCCTGCATATCCTGACTGAAATAGCGATACCATTTGTTCATATATTACAAACTTGATGAGGATATTCTTTCGCTCGGGGGCGGCAAAAACGTCAATAGTAATCTCTGAACTAATTGAACATCCTGCATCGTGCCATGAGGAGGCTAGAACTGTAGATGCACATTCACTCACACCTGGGAGATTCGAAAAACAAACACCAAGATGAAGCTGAATTCGCCATGCCTGCGTCAATTCAAAGTTGCCTTGTGGTAACATTTTACAACATTTCAGCGCAAAAAACTACCGTAGTTGCCCGCTTTCTATTTCCCTCAGTATCGTTGTTCATATTAACTGCCGCTTTGGGCACAAGCCTATGAAGAGGCACAGTGTATATCAAGAGAGGATGAAATGAACACATGGAAAAGGAACTCCATGCTAAGGAATCATGGTAATGAATGACAGATTGATGTTTCCAGGGTTCGATGCTCCCAAGGTTTGAGGTTTGATACCAGGTCTTGTTCATGTGATCTGGGAATGAATATTGTATTACAATTTGAGCTCTGATACTACTCATTGCTTGCATGACTGATTGTAAAAAAAAAATCGGAAAACATATTCAAAACCTATATAAAAATATTTATTATCAGAGTATGGTATGTGGCATCATAATGCATTTCTAAATGGAAAATAAATAACAAATGAACAAAATTATTATTTTCACAGTTCAGTATGTCATACAGCCATACCCTAGGCATAAACTTGTTTCCCATCAGAGTAATTGTATACATTATGTATTATTGTTTGTGAGACATGAATACCTGCTGGAGATTTCATAAATATGTATGTATGTGGATATCATGGGATTTATGCCATTACCTAACCCATGCCAGATGTGTCATTTCACTTGCATTCCCAATTATTATATCAATCTATTCTACAGGAAATACTTGATATGGAGATGAAATTGAGGCGAAGAGAATCGGTGGATAAGTCCTCAGGCACAGATAATCTAGAGGACACTAATGGGGATAGTAAGAAGGTGGGTATTAGCTGAGACAGACAGCTATATGTAGCATTTATGTATCAGTCAGAACATTGGTGGTATGTCCCAGGAATAGGATGGATGGGAAGATATTTCATCTAATCTTCCCTAAATTCCTCAAAATTCCTTTCAACCTGGAGAGGATGAGCTGTTGACAAAAATCTTTGGCTCGGGAACTTGGCTTCTTAATTGACAAGGTTTAATGTCAGCTTTTTGTAACATTCCCACTGTAATTATTTGTTGAAGTAACTGTCCTTATCTTTCAATTCATCACTGACAACAAACCTTTCGAACATTTTTCCTAGTAAAACTGATGTTTACCTTCAAACAAATGAAGCAACTTGAATTATGGGACACCTTGGATATTGCATATTGAGAATCAATTCTGTAAAATTAATGTTGTGTTAATGTAATGGTTTACCTGACAGATTGACTCATTCCCAATTTATTGGGATATTGGGTTATTTGTACCCTAAACAAATTCCTCAAGGATAAAACTTGAGGTTTTCATGATTATTGTTAAGAATAAACTAATCATAACCATCCAAACCTGATGTCTATTCAACTTCCTGTTACCGAGTTACAGAGTTTTCATGTTTTTGCCATCATGGTGATTGCATAGTAGAGGAAGCATTCCAGCTGTTGTTAGTGGAAATTTGCGAATATTATTGTTCTCTTTCAAAATGTAGTAATAGTTTCACTTTTGGAAGCTAATAGCCAGAAAGGGGCTGGGGACATTGCGTGTACGTTCGCGGTGAATTCAAGATCGTGAACGCCTGGAATAATCTCCATTATTCCGGGTGTCACATGATTAGACTATAGCCGAGACGAGTGGCTCAATAAATCAACCAACTCCCAAAGGCGATAAAGTTTATGACATACTGATAATTGATGCCATCTGTGTTTCAGTTGCGACACGGAAGTCTCTCGCGCGCTGCGTAGCCCACACGTGCGAAGACCCTGTCCCTACTCAAATATTGTTTACAGCTTTGACTTTGGTAATAACCGATGTTGATCATTCAACGGTTGTTGAGCTGTCAGCCATGCCATTGGAATCAGCAGGGGGAGGAGCACCTCTGAGGAAAAAAATTACCAGGACCGTACACGTAATGGAACTTTCATTCGGTGAGATGGTAGGTGCTTGTAGGTACTGTGGTGAGGAAAACTTTCGTAGAATCATGTAAGTACCATAAACATATGAGAGAGTGGCGGCAATGTCACATGTTATTACACAAATGAAGGACGATATCTCTATAACCGAAATCAAACATCGTTCATGGAGTCTGGAGTCTGGACCCTATAAGTTCAATTTCCGATCGTCTATAATATGAGACAACTCTTTCTTCGTCCTTCAAACTCTCAGTTTCCTTTCACTAACAAAATCAAATTGGCAGGACTTGTTCCTTTTTTATGATTCTCAGGTTTTTGTCCCATCATCGTGGAACTGCTGCCGGGTAGCACTCTCCAGGCAGGCTGGCAGGTTTGATTTACCGATGGACACAAGGGACTTGATTGGCCTGACACCCGTAGAATACCTCATTAAACACTGCCGGGTCAGCTCGCAGCGTAGGGCCCTCTACAGACGGACATTCTCAAAAGTTGACAGGGACAACGATGGCAAACTCAAGAGGAAGGTGAGCCATCGTAGCCGTACTGTCTATTAAATTCTCAATTACAACCTGAAATTAGCTTCCAAAATCGAGGCTTTGTGAATGTGAATTGAGGTAATGTGTGTTGCCACTCTGAGGATGGTGCCTTTCTTCCTTTCTATTTTCCAATTGCATTCACAAAATTGATATTGAATAAGTTTCAGTGTGAATTGAGGGAATGTGTGTTGCCACTTCAAAGATGCTTACATTCTTCAATTCATTCCTATTCATTCCATAATTTACTTATGAAGAAATGAAAGTTTCATTGTGAATAAAGTACGAACAACGGGGCCAGGGGCGATCTGGAGATGAAGGTGTGCAGATGAGCGGAGAGTAGCACCGGTAAAAGAGGCCTGCTTGGGTGTGATGAGGTCACAGATGTACTGCTGGACCAGGCCGTTCCTGGCTTCTTCGATCGCGAAACTAGGCGGGCTGCGGAGCCCTGAATTCTTTGAAGAGGTTTAGTATGAGATTTGAGTAAGTTATTTTATAGACTGTTACAGTAATCGATGTATGAAGTTACGAACGCGTGTACGAGTCGCTCAGCTGAATCCTGATCGAGATATTTTCGGAGTTCACCGATTCTAGAAATTATGTAAGCTGCGGATCCGCAAGTTCGTTTGATATGACTCATGTCCAGGTCACAGTTCAATAGAACGCTGAGGTTACGAGTATTATCGGACAGATAACGTCATCACCGACTATGATTGGTGGAAGTTGGCTTGCCTTCTCGGTACCAGTGGATTCCTAGCTTAATCATTGTCCTCTTTCTTAATAATAATAAATAGTCTTATATAGCGCTGAACGACTGCTCAAAGCGCATAATGAATGAAAAAAAACAAAGGAGAAAGCAGCCTAGTAATACTATGCGAACAGAAAAGTTTGAGACGGCTCCTGAATTGATCGATGGAGACCATGTACCTAAGCTCCACTGGGAGTGAATTCCAGAGCCGTGGGATGGTACACTGGAAATTTCCTATTCCTTCCCCTGTTTCAGGAGATTGACCGTGCAGTCACTGAAGCTCTGGTAGATACTGTTAATGGAGAGCAGGTAGCAGCGGTACTCGAATCCATCGGAGCCAACCACAAGGAACTGATGATGAAGTTTGAGCTCTTTGCTCCCTTCTGTGCCCTCCTGGAGAGGCTATATTATAGTCAGTTTGTGTGAGTTCATTAGAATAATAATGATATCGACTCTCTTGTATGAACACTCTTGTATAATCTGAGGTAGATGGGGCCCCTTAGCCATGGTGAAGGCCATTCCCCGAGGAGGAGGGAAACAATTTTGGACCATTTCAAGGGAGGATGAGGTCCTTCAGCCTTGGTTCGCAACTCATCCAGTGTTGATGTCACAATGAGAATATTCAGTGCCTGATGTGTCAAACAGGTTGATGTTAGGAAGAGCATCCAGCCGTGGAAGCCTTGCTCCGAAAATCCTTACATGATAAATCAGGGTAAATCCAGCCACCCCGACAGAGGGAACAACTCTGAGATCGAAACTGGCTAACTAACTTGTATAGCGCTTTCTCACATCAGTGACATGCTCAAAGCGCTTTGCAGATATTACACTGCTCAAAGAAAGCGGTTTACTCAACCCCATCACCGGTTCCCAATAACGGATGGGTAAGATGAGCCGATGAGGCTGTGGAGATAACGCACCTTGCCCAAGGACGCATCGATGTGACTTGAACTCGCGATCCTCTCCTAACTGAGCTAATCCGATCTTTATAATGTCTCTGTATAAACAAATGGATGTGCAGGGGAAGAGGGAGTAGAACTGGACATGTGCAGGCAGCTAAACTCCCACATGTATATCTTTGCATGTATTATGCACATTCTCCTCTGATAATCGCATAATGACCTCCACTTTGGTCGAGAACGACCCCAAATCGACAAAATCAGATGAATTGCTGAATTTACCTCAATTTGACCACCATTGACCTTCCTCGGGACCACATCCACAAAGTATTGTTCGGGAATGCTTGTGGCAGCGTTTATGGATCATTAGCTTCCAGACAGTGCGATTGCCAGTAGTAACATGGTCCAGATTCTAATAGTCAAGATATCTATGCACCATACTAGGCCAGATTTTTCGCAGTCTCCCACGGAGTGCTGTTCTGGCAATCTCCAACTCGGTGCACCTCCTAATCCAATCCTCCAACCTCCAAATAACCACCATCCCAACATGGGTAGTTACTCTTTTTTTATGTGTGCCTTTTTTTTAACAGGACGGAGGATTCAGCTGATCGTGATGCCTCACTGAAGGATCCTGTAGAGGAGGCAGATTTCTTTGCTCTAGAGTGGAAGCTGGAGGGATGCAACATCAAGGAAGACCTCGGGAAACTGCTCCATAGTTTGTGATGTACAGATTATCACAGTTGATCGAGACAGGTGTCTGATGTGAGCTGTGAGTCTGTGACACTATATGATGCAGGGTGGCCTCCATAGCAGTCACATCACAGAGACATTACCTTGTTCCATGTCCTGGCGGAGGTTTGCTGCTGAACAGAAGGCAGTATCCAGATATGCACCCTTTCCGGTCTTGTATGAGTTTGATATCCGTGTCTCGAAATTGATGAGTACCTCAGAGACCTGCCCCTCGGTTTGCCCCTCAGTTGGGGTGAGTGTCCAATGTGAGCAGTGAGTCCATGTCACTGTTTGATCTGCTCCAGCCAGGAAGTTGGATGGATGGATGAAACATCCATGCAGACCTCAGGAAATTAGTTTATGTCGGTGGTAGGGATTATCTCAGGTGCTATAATATTGCCTCCTTTGTTACTTGGAGAAGAGTTTCTTTGTAGCTATAGTAGGTTTGCAGTTGACATAGTTAGTGTTCAACTTGAGCAGTACACCTATGATAAGCTATAGAGAGGATGCTGGATGGATGCATCATCATCGGGTAGATTATCGAGCATTATCGTGGGCGTGTGTTTCACTTGAATGCTAACATGATATTTCTGGTTGGGTAATACCAATCAGATTGGTGATTAGATTTTGACCACAAAAGTATCTAAATATGTTGGTTGATATTATTTTAGCTCATTACCATGATTTGGAGAAAATTGTACGAACTACGATGTTGTTTGGAATGATGGAGTGGCAGTGGATGATAATAGCAGCAACTGATTAGAATTTGAGCCTAAATTGTGCTAGTTGATCAGTCTTTTCAACTCAGTCAAGGATACTGATAGTCTTCTTATGTGTCTAAATGTAAGAAAAATTGGTGGATATGACTAACCTTTGATTCAGAGATGTTAACAGTGAAGGCATGGAAACATAGTTGGTCTGATATCACACGGAACGTGGTGTATATGTTTCATCTTTAGTATTGAAATCAGTTGTTATATCTGTCACAACTTTCAAGCCAATGCAGAACGGCCCATCCTACCTCAGTGATGGGTTAGTTCACTACACACCTGCAGCTCAGACCCTACTTGTTATTCCGGACACTTGTCAAGGATCGGTGAGCGTGGTTTCTCACATGCTGCTCCCACACTATTTAACAAGCTTCCTACTAATATCCGTCTCTTTTTCGACAGTTCTCCCTCCAAGTCTGAGATGAATACCCATTTGTTTCATTACTCGTACGATATGTTTTTGTTATATGTTGTTTACCGCTGTTGAGCGCTTCAATATTTTTTTTAGGGAAGCCCTATAAAAATATGTACTATTATTATCATTATTATTGAATGATAACACCGATCGCCACAAAGCATGACTAGTGGTTCACCAATCCACTTTTCCACAGGCAATGTGTATTGAATAGCATCAATGAAGGAGGAGTCAAGATTGCTTCCGATATTGTTTAAAACTTGAAAACCAATAAATCTGTTATGTATCTCATAATTAGAAGTAGATGTGCTTCAGAAATTACAACTGTTTTGATGCATGCTGAAAAGTAATATTGTTCTGATTTTCATTTGTTTCATTCAGGGTTTACCTTATATATAGCCAACACAGTATTTACCATAAATGCCTTCATTTAATAATGTTTGTGTTGTTTAATACTCGCTAATTCTTCTGTACGCCAAATAGGCTTTTCTGAAGTCATTAGCAGTCTGTGTTCTAGTTCTACCAACATTAATATTGATATAAAATTATAAAATTATTATTTTCAGCAATTGATGCATTCAAAACCAAAGACGAATAATTTCTATAGCAACAGTCATAAATTTGATAGTAATATTTTTTAAAGTAATTTCGATTAGTTAGGCCAAAGAAGTGAAGTTCAGTTGTCTCAACCAAAATTAAATTATTTTCCTAGTTATTATGTAACTGAAACCAAAGACTTTTATCTTATAATGATTAGGTAAATATATTGTATAATAGTAAACTTGGTATGCAGACACTAATACTGCTCAAACAGTTTGCAGAACAGTCTGTTGGAATTCTCCCCTATTCATTACAAATATTCCTTGTCATTTCAGAACTGTGAAAAATGTTGGGTATCTCAATATTATGTTTCTCCATCAAATTTGTTTTCCCGCCCAAACTATTCTTACACCCAAATGAAGTTTTCTAATATTTTCTAATTTTATTAATTCGCTACAAATGAATACAGGAAAAATTCAAATAATCAGAGCTAAACTAAGAGATGTCAGTTATCAGTTTGATGCATTTTGCTCATAACCTGATGGCAGTTTTGCTAATATGTATTTATGTGTCAATAATGACAGTTCATACATTACTATATTCAATGATTTTGTGAAGAAAATATAACTTTTGAAATAAAGAATGAGTCGTCAGTTATAAGTTGTGCGCGTTTTGCCCATAAACTGATGCTCATAAACTGATACATGCTGTTAGTATGATATGTATTCATGAGTCAATGATGACAATTCCATTTTTTTTTTATGTTCAACAAAGTTGTGAATCAGAGCTAGACAATGAGATATCAATTATTAGTCCTGTGCATTTTGCTCATAAACTGATAAATAATGATTTATATATGCAGTTTGTCTAATATGTATTTATGATTCATAAAGATGGTTCATGAATCACAGTTAATATACTGTTCTTGTATGGCCTGTATAACATATCGAACCCTAAATTGTAATTCCTGATTCAGTAATTCATTATTTGTCATCAATTGTTCTTACTCACAGACTCTGACATTACTCTCAGGATATATTACTGTACGAAATGTTTTTTTTACTATTGTGCTATTTTTCTTACTTTTCGGGGGCAATTTTCGAAATGAATCAATTTGAATGCTGTGCCATTTACCCTACTACATTCATACATAGCAGTTTAGAAATATATCAGGGAATAAGTGTTTTAGTACTTACATTATTCCATTACACCACCGATGTCAACACTTTCAACATATGTCTGTCCGTCTGACTGTGTCCGTCGGTATTTGCCTTTCTCACATCATGTCCACAAACATCGGTAGGCCGGATCTACATCATATTTTCTGAGGTCCTATATCATATTTTCTGAAGTTCCATCTCGGCCGCGTGTGGTGACCAGTTACAAGTGACAATACCCAGCTCGCATTCTCTCCCAGTCTTCACCTGGGCGGCAGCTTAGAAACAATTTCATCATGCACTCTCCGATTTTCGTTCCCCTGCCTTACTGACCAAACTGACCAAACTGTACAACTTTAAATATAAGGTTGATATAAATTGTAGCTTAGCATATTCATCAAGTTTTCACAGTGCTCTTCTGCAGTAAGCATTTTTTGACAGGCACTATTTTTCTTATATAAGGTATATTGTATCATACGAGACAGCCAGTAATAGTTGATCGTTATTCAACATTTTTGAAATCACAGTGGCCTTTTTAAGTATTCAAAATTTGTCAGGGATTATCTGTTTCATGTTTTAGAAATGTTTTTATTATCATGTGTTTGTAGCATAAATTGTGTGAATGTCATTCAGATTAATTCAACGATATAGATTATGGATGTTAATTGTTGAATATGCTATAGTGGTAGACAATATGCAAATGAATTAAGTTGCTCCATGGTCATTGATAGCATCATGTGACCAATGTACGACTAATGGCGAGTGACCCCATTCATCAAAGACTGTTAGCATGGGACCAGGCATATTGGAGTCGCCCGTCAGTGCAGCAATGTAGCTCTTGGTTGGTGCACCTACCCTCATATAATTTGGAGGGGTGGATATGGCTCAGTCCTTGTAGCTGGCTCAGAGGTGGCCGGGTGATCGGGAGAAGTTGGTGAATGCGCCAAAGTGCTTTCACGGGAGGTACCATGCTTTCCTAATACTGGAATTCACCCTACAAACTTATGACGGGTATCACTTCTGTGTTGTCACGATTTATTATTCAGAGAATATATATACCACAGCAATGTGAGTTGTAGAATAAATAGAATATACAGAACAATATGACAAATTGTGTTAGTTCTCTGTGAGATTGGCATGCTTGGTATGTGGCTGATACACGGTCGTTGAAGTCCGGGAGACATCGTCTGGTGGTGTGCTCCAAGAGGGTTCTGCTGCTGTGTTATCAATCCATGTGACAGTCAGATATCACCTCCTCTGCATAACACATCAGGTGTTGCTCAGCTGGTGTTAGGTAGAGTGTTGGGTATAATTAATAGGCTCAACCAAGACATTTGGCAGAGTAAGTGCTGAATCAACTTTTGACTATAGTATAACTTTTGAAAAACACTGTTTCTTCCTTTATTTGGGAGATGTATGAATTCTTGTTTGAATGAATGTTTCAGGTAGGCATACTGCATCATCTGGTCTGGATGGCTGCATCAACCGACGAGGTCCGGAGATGGCAAATTGATGCGCCTTTCATTAACATTAGTGAGGGCTGATCATAATAATGACTTTAGATATTTGTGACTCCTATTTAGGTGGCACGTGGTTTGTCTTGTCTGATACACTGCCTAGTGGTTATCACTGCTCAGTAGACAGCACACAACAACAGGCACACGCTTAACGAAGAATTGTTGAAGATGATGACGAGGGATGTTCACCATTAACAGAAGAAGCCTCTAGACTGCTCGATTCTTGCATCCTATAGTAGAACTTTTCAAAAGCAAAGTTGTCTTTTTCTCCATTCGATGAATGTATGCGGTCCAGCTAGTCCTACTATATATTTTGAAATTGGGACTTCTGTTCAGAAGGCACGTGGGTAATCGGGTATGGTACTATGCAAACACCGACTTATAGTCGGCAGATGCGCCTTTACGAACTTTAGTAAGTTGGCTACGTGGTTAATTGTCCAGTTGTTCATACTGAATACTTCATAATTGGGACTGTTTAGGAGCCACGTGGTTTGTCTTGTCTTATACTATACAATTACTAACGAAAGTTTACCATCAACAGAAGATGCCTCTGGACTGCCTGATTATGGCATCGTCAGATTCAATGCAATCCAATCTGGAATTGGTCTACTCTAAAAGACCAGCGGAACTCACCCGTATGTTCACATGACGTGTCTATGATTAATTCCATGTACTGATGACGATCGCTGAGCATGTCGAATAGACTAGTCTCAACCTACTACTACTACTATGACGATCGTGTTCGATAATCGGTCTGTGATTTGAAGGAAAAAAACTGAAACAGTCAAAGCCAATATGTTGTTCAGAATTACCAAGCAACCTCAGTCGTTCACTGCGCCTTCGCTCCTGTAAAGTAGGCCAGGCATGATGTTTCAGAAGTTGTCTGACACTTGTTGTACATGAAATCAATCGTGTAAAATATTTGCCACCGTGACGTGGGCAGCCGTCGTTTGCTGTGCTTGTCGTGAACATCGTTTTGAGTTATTAGGCATGGGATTTCATCCACAATTCCGTCATCTAACATCTGTCCGACATCCTTGTATTTGTTTATGTGCATTCAGCTCCCCACAGTAAGTAAACCGGGTGAGGATATTGTAGCATATGTTTATATCAAGCTTTGACTAATGGACCTCCATCATCCCTGTCCAATCATTCTCCCGCTCTGCTCACAGGACTGAGAAAGAACATTGTTAAAAACAGAACTACAAAATTG
>JAUOBX010621075.1:0-15626 GCA_032360705.1 Eupentacta quinquesemita | reverse complement strand
GAATGATTCTTCATCCATCTAGGAATATTAGGAGAGATCTTTCTGTCCGCAAAACTCTACTACAGTCATGCATTAGTCACTGAAGCGTGTGGATACCTTTATTCAAGACCACTCTCATGTTCTAGGACAGATAACTGCATGATCAAATATGCAATTACAACCCAAGTATTGGATATTCAACTGCAGTCAAATGTCGCTGACCTAAGAAATACACAAGCAAGAGAGACAAGCAAGTCGGGCTAGTGGGTAGCTCCAACTCATTTCGGCCGAGATAGTGGAATTGGGAGGTTCTTGCCCTCTGGTATTTATTTATATCAGGTAAATAGAAATATAACAGAATAACAAAATAGAGCAGAGAAAACATATCTGTTAAATTTCACTTCTCCATTAGAAAGTGCCCCAAAATGCCGTATCCGGGTAACAGAGATAAAAACACGTTCCCTGAAAATATATTTGAATAAGATGGAACGATCAATGTGTAAGCAAAATTACAACGCGTACCAACGCGACATTAATGCCGTATACGCCGCCAGCATCAATGCCAATTTGTGGTTTCTCTAGTAGATATAATATGCTTCAAAAGACGTGTTTCTCACAAATCAATACTTCATTCGGATAGGTTCTATTTCAATAATATTGTAAATACACTAATAATCCCTTTCATGCTCTCGATCGTATTTCTTACATTCTTCTCTAGAATGGGTAGTTTCTTTGACCAATATGTTCTCCCTGTGGATCACAGCACTTCGTGTGTACTCATGCACTACTGATGTTTGCAGATTTTCGCCATAGCCAAGTCTCAATGCATTTTCCATGTTTCTGTAATTACATGTACTCTTAGTGCTTTTGTCCTCCGGGTTTCTCAGTAGACGAGTATACAAAAACCTCATCAAAGAGCAGTGGTAAAAAAAAGAGCTGATTCATTCAACTGTCTTTGGCTATTGCATTTTCTGCAAAATCATTCAGCATACCATATTTTGTGTCAGCCCTTCTAAACATTGTTTCGCCATACGGGTACCGTCTCGATCAGAGTCCCAATATTAGCATATGACGTTACCATACGACCTTTAGAATACCCGTTACCTCCTGGTTAAACTATATCTTTCAAGGTTATTTGCGCTGTCGCAAACTTGATTTTGATATGGTTCCCTCGTTTGAATGACTGTATAGGACCTTTTTTTAACAGCAGCGTCAGCATTATTCGACGCGGATGAAGAAATTGATCTTATCATGGATGTTCCAGTCTTGATAAATCGGGAACATATGTCTGTGTGATGTGACAGGAACTCTTCCGATACTATCGAACCAAAGGGCGAATGAAAAGTTCAGCAGACATATTATCTGGCATCTTTGAGAGAAACATCAAAGCAAATTTTCCGCTTCTGATGTTTAGTATGATCAACGATTCAGGACATCCCTATGCGAGTCCTCGATAAGGGTTTTTGCTATAGGACGTTACCGTTATCAGAAACGTCATTGTAGAGGATGAAATCACAAATTAACTATGATATTCGAAATTGAGAAAAAAGAGAACCATTCACAAACGGGGTAGCTGGACAGGATTATATTGGCTGTAATTTATGACTTAATTGGACAACGTTCCGAGGGTTTATCAGGGAATGTTGTTTTAATCTGTTTCATTAGTTCATGTCATAGGTTAGTTCTTTGATGAATTTATTTTTTCAATTAGAAATTGGATACGTGTGGCGAAGTATTTAATTGGATAAGGAAACTACGTAGTACTATATTCGATACCCTGTTTCTAGATATTATTAGTACTGAGTATACTTCGAAGGTATGAAGACTATTGGTGTCATATGATTGTAACCTGTGTTTGTCAGAGCAGGTGAGTCATGTAGCCACTGACCCTAATTGGTGTATGTTTTGTAGACCTGAAAAAGTAGAGAAAAGGTAGTATAACAGTTGCACGTCTAGATGGGATTATTTATTTAACATCATTTGGTCATTCATTCAATGCAGTGTTGATGCCATATTTAAATATTCACTACATCAAGGTCTATCATGGATTGACCTTGAGCAGTAAGGAGAAATATTCAGTCGTAAGTGTCTAAACATCATTATCATGGCTTTTGTTCATCATATGTCTGTTCCACCAGCACGATTGACGTGACGATGGATGATGATGATAACGATGAATATGATAGGCCAGATGTGGTTTGTTGTAGGACTATATGTTTTTACTTTCTCAGTGGGGTTATAAGACTAATCCCTGAACGATACATTAGGGAGCAGTGGTAGTTATAAATCAACTGTAAATTGTTCACCGTTGCTGTAGATACATTCCTCCCTAATATTCCTCAGCCTATATGTATGTACTAGTTGCGAACAAGCCAATAAAACTCAATTATCCAAATAAAATGTAATATTATTATTGACCTAATGGTTCAGTTGCTCTAGTAGTTGTGATGATATCGTTTTACATTTACCTAATTATTGTATTTTGTCTTGTTGGAGTATCTTGTTGGAGTCGAATTATTGTATAGGAATAACTCATCATCTAATACATCTAACCTTCGATCAGATAACGGAACTTGGAAGAGTAAAATGATTATAGTTTAGTATAGATACATGACCAATGAGAAACCCAGACGGATTAGCACATGACTGGAAGCACCAAGACCATCCAAACTCAAACAGAGAGCAACTGCCAGAGAGAGAGAGGAGTGTCGTCATAGATGAACACTTTCGACGCTCCCAGCAGCAGAATATCCACTTCAAAAGGGAATAGCCGCCTCGCTTAGATATCGGCCGCCAAATATCTGCTTCAATATTACATAATATTCCTCATTTGGGATGCTTAGTGAACGGTTCACTATTGATTTTTCTGAGGTATGTGGTAATCACGCGAAGCTGAAGAACTCGCCAAATTTCATCGCTGGAAACGGAACAGAGAGAGAGGGGAATTACGCATTTCAGTTATTACGGTACCTTGATTGTATCCATTTATAGGTTAAGTATTACCAAATCAATACAAATCACGTTTACCATATTTATACTATCCATTCAGGACAGCTTGGCGACCCTGTTGCTGGGGTGTCCATCAGTTGTCTCTGTTTTATATATATATATTGTTTGAGAAAAACATAAAACAAAGGTGGTGCTTCCATTTTCCATTTTAGGCATGTTCAATCGATTTTGTGAGTGTATAAAATATTATTAAACAATTTCAATTCTCTGAATTGCAACGCATCAGTACGTACATATTGTTATCCGTCCTCGATGCTTAACATCCCTCTTTTCCGTTTCATTTTAACAAATAGTTACTGTGTTCATATTTCCTAGAAATAAGAAATAAGGTTTCGAAATAAAATCGGTTGGGGCCAATTGATTCTTTGGGATTACATGTCTAGCTGATTGGATGGGGAATTATAATGCGGCTTCCGAGCTAGAAACGTTATAATCATCACAATTCGAATTTGAAACTTAGTCTTTCCTGATTTATTAATGACCAAGGTTTCACAATCGATTATTCTATCGTTTTGAGTGAAAAAACACATAGCTTGTTGAACTTCGAGCCATATTTCGTAAGTAGAGAATGCACCTCGCGAATCATCTGAAGTGAAAATTTATTGTAATTGGCATAGCGCTTATCGAATGTACATATAAACTTGCAGTGGTTGTGCTTAGCGGCTGACAGTGCTACAATAGCTCAGACAAAGTACACAGAATACAGTCTATAGAGTTGTTTCTGGACTCCGACAAGGTTTCCTCCACCATATCAGTAGTATATCCAGTTAGGACAATAAAAGCTACTGGCGAATTGTATTTCCAGTCTTCCGGTGTTTTAGCGTACTGCAACGTATTGACTAGATATGGCTGTAGTTTGTTCACGCGCCAAATGACTAACCAATTAAAATATGTAAAATTTACCGTAGGAAGAAATGGTTGAAAGCTAATGAGAAGCAAGCGTCCTATGAACATAATATGGACGACATGCCAACAGCGGCATGTAGCTCTACAATAATATTTTATTATGCAAGTGATCGTATACATCACTCTTGAAAACTTGGAATCATTTAACTCCCATTCAGGAATGTTTTTCAACAAAATATAAATCATAGAAGCAAAATCAAAACAAGTTAGCACGTTTAATTTATTGATATCGAATTACTGTTCGGTTGAACCTCAGCTGGGAAGCAATAATCAGATTTCAATGGTGCCTATGTATCTCACGCAATATATATACTGTTCGAATGTCTCGTTCATCATTTGGTGTTTAAAAGGTAATGAAACGTTTTAAAGTGCTAATGATTCACATATTAGTGCCTAATCTGAGCGAATTGGTAACGATTTTTCAGAGTGCCTTATTAATCGAACCCCAATTGAACTATAATTGCGGCAGCTGAATTATAATGAATGATATTATATTATATTCAAGTCTAAGCATCAAATAAACAGTTATTGAATTATGGATATTTCATGTTTTACTATAACTGGCTGATAACTCGTAATAGGAGCAAGTTTTCGCTGATGTGAGGACCGTAGTTGTTGGTATTTATCATGAACATGGGGATAATTATTCGAGCAATCAAGGACACCTGAACTCGGTTATGTATTGGGACTAGCTCCAGAGTGATTTGGTAGAAACTATTCGAATATTTGACTTAACGACTTCTCGTTCACTCAGATTACATTCGTCACGTAATAAGTTCACAATATGGTAGAATCCAAATGCTGCTGTCTTGTGATCAACGTCGCCTGTGGAAAACTGTGTATTCCTGCTTTGGACATTGTCTATTTTGTGGGTGATTTGTTTAACCTATTGAAGCGCAGGTGACATTTTGGGTAATATGATCTGTGTCAGTTCCCCAATCGCGTTCCATATATAGAGTTGTGCATGTTCAGTATAATTGTCATATACATTTGAGGCGGTCTCCTCCTGGCAAAACATCAATACAGAACCAACACGTGCAAGTATGTTTATTTACTGATTATTAGTGAAACTGATGGTAGTAGCTTTGGCAGTGAATCCGTTTGAGTCGGCAGCATGGTAGTCTAGTATGAATGTAGTTGGATTCAACTGGATAGGTATGGGTCAATGTATCACAATGGAATACTCTCATAAGGTGTGCCAAAATGTGTTGGGTGTCAATAAATTATTCCTATCGCCTACATATGCCTGATAACTGGATTATTCATTACAACATTAGCTCAGATTAACTGCATGATTACGTCTCTCTCGCTTTATATTGGTACTTTCCCTCCTACACTTGTCAGCAATCCCAAATGTATTCTGATGCTAGCTTGATCCATTTTCGTTTGACCACTTTGCTCCTTGAGTGAAGGACATCACTCTTCGTCAGTAGATGCTATTATCCAGCGCGCATCTCCCGAAGAATAGAACGCTGGACTAACGCTGTCCTATGTCGAGCAAATAGTGGTTAAATACAGCCAATCTGATAACTGTACCCACCTCGCTGTTAATCAACTCATCTGGTACCAGTAATATGAATTTCTGTCAAGCATCGTATACGTAATTACAAATTAAAAAGAACGTATTGTCTGGCAAAAAAAGTGGGTAAACTTGGATAATCTGTTGACTTCGAGCATCAGTTGAGTCCCTTCTGGAAAGTTGTTGGTATTCGACATGTGTGGTAATGGGAATGATGGTCATTTACCTGTACGGTCCTAACAGCTTAAGGAACTCGGTCGAATTGAAACTGATCGCAGAACCAGATGAGACCTGGTGATTGATCATCAAATAGCCGCAGCTAATCGTACCCAGTAACTGTATTGCCATTACATCATATAACACTGTTATCTATCACATCTGTCAAAAATGACGTTATCCTTTATATGTCTTTCATCTGCCCCTGACGCATCTAAATAGCGAAGTTAGCGGGAGGTAATTGGAAGTCGTCGCTTCACGTGGGTTTTCCAAGTGAGTTAGAAACAATCACACTCGTGTCGATTGTTCTGTTAGTTGTTTGACTTTTTGTGTAATGACAAGTTGATTAGTTACTATTATTAAATCCAAATGTTCCTACCATGTGAAAGCCGTGTATGCTAAGTCATATAACGTAGGAGCTTCATATTTATTGTGAGTCGAGTTCATGATGTAGCTGATTTATAGCAGAGGTAATTAAAAGGACTTTCTTGTTTACAGTACAAACAGCAATAAGTCATTACTAACTGATAGTCGATGAAGTTATTGTATATCATTTGGGAGCTTAGTCGATAGTGCTCGAACTGATTTGCTTTCCCGATGTGTCTTTGGGCAGGGTGGATTGTGAACCTGTGAACACAATGCATATGAAGCGGCTGAAAATTACACCCCGGGTTTGTCAGCGAGCGTGCACGTGTCCCATGATCAGGAAAATATATGTGTTTGCGTCGAGACTACTGTAAATCAGTGATAAAAATATAGGTACGGTATAAGCTCCATGCTCAACTTAATTCTATGCAAAACATATAAATTGACTGTGGACCACATCAATTCCTTCATAGTATCGAAGAGGCATTATTTTTTGATGCAAATGTTACCTTGCACCAAATCATTCCAAAGCACTGTTTCTGAGAATGTAGCTGAAGGTAAAGAAATGAAGGTAAAATGTATTTTATCCATGGAATGTGACATATGGTCATAAATTATTAGAGCAGCGTGATATCGCAGTCGAAACAACAGGGTGGAAGTTCCGGACTGCGTGAAATATTGATGATTATCACAAATCCTAATTAGGGCTGGTAGTTGTAGATGGGAACAGTTCCACGTCCAGCCACTTGGACAGATGGTCCTGATGTCTCATGACAAAACCTCTATATAGTTCATTAGTTATAATTATTTTATTTGGGGAAATATAAAATTATGGAAGAGTGTTGTCCAGTAAGGACGGAAATCGGCATGTGATGATGCGTTTTATCCAGTTCTTAGCAGCCTCTTCGGAACGAACTATAATACAGCCAGACTGCTGACACCGGGTGACATCAGTACTTCGGGAGGTTATCGGGTCTATATAATAGTTTTATTGATTGCGTCGGGGTTTGGTTGCGTGAGTTTAATATAGAGATTGCGATGAATATGATGATAATATATCGGCTAGGGTAGAAAAACATGAAGAACAGGTAATTAAATAGAAACACACATCTGTGAAAACGTCGTATTAATTTATGTATACTCATTCAGTCATGTAGTTTCTCTTTTGATACAGAAATGGGGGCAGTACCGACACAACAGTTACTTGACACAATGGTTAAGTACACATAACTTTGGGGTCACACCAGAGAGGTATCGCCTAATTCAATGAGTCACTTCACTTCAATTCTTCAAACGTTGTGTTCAAATGGTCGTATTAAGAATATAGCATAATGCTAACGCATTCATCTTAGGTCTGATCGATTGATTGATTTATGTTATTCTGCAGCAACTCATAAAACAAATATATGTTCAAGTATGGATGCTACGAAGGATGACACATAAAGTGAGTATACTCATTCTCAATGTGGTACCCTTACTAATGAAAACAATTAACTCAATGCCTTCGATTTACGCGACTGTTGCGTGTTCCCAAGTGACCAGTTTAAAGAAATCGTAACTTCTAAACCGAATACCCCCTAGACTTGCATCAACACTCATTCAAAAGGAGAAGGAATAAGCCCAAAATCATGCCGAATGCTGTTTACATTGAAAATTCACTTCATTTCCCATAGAATTGGACGTGATCAGGAAAAAAATCAGGAAGCCCTGTACTTCCCTGTAAATACTTTCAAATCATTACCAGGCTGAAGTGTACCAGATATAAGCGATTACGTTTCTCGCCACTTCAAACTCGACACAATTAATAAACAGTATTGATATGAGGAAAGGGTAGTATGAATAAATTCAGAAGAAAATGGCAGCCTTCCGTTTCAGCCGGATGTCGTCGACCTTTTGCGGCTGCCCGGGATATATTTTACTTCTGCGGCCTGGTCTTCTCATTGCTTCTCAAGTTCAAATATAAACTTTCATCTGCCAGTTATTCTGTGTTGGAAAGTGGTTGCCCGCTGGAGTAGTGTATTCAAGCCCATCAGATGAAGACGGGAAGTGGCTATCCCGGAGAAGGAATTCACATCCTTGTCTCCTTACATCAGGATACTTAAAATAAAAGGCGAGTTTCGCCAGTGTCATTCCAAGCCACAAATTAGGAGCCTCAACAATTCTGGCTAAAGTAGTCATTGGTCAGCTGTAGCGGGTGGAAGCATATCACGAGGCGTGAACTGAGTTCAACTGACGATGGCCCTCTAAGAGTCTTCGCGATAAACGTGGTTTTCAATCTTAGCCCCAATCGAGACATTATTGAATAAGATATCAAAGCCGTTCACTATAAGGCAGCCTATATAGGCCGGTCGTTACCTGGAACGACACTTCACTCACTATAGCGTTACAGTTGGATGATTATTTTCGGCTATGTCACATCATGAGAGTTTTCTTGTCGATCAAACTTGCCATCTTTACTCAGCTGATGCGCACCGTCTCAGGAGGATTTTTTCGATCGACTACTGCTATTATAAACCATTGATCAGTGGTGTCATATGCCCGGGGTGTCGCCTAAGAATTCGGATCATTATCGGAGACACTATGCATTAGCCCTCATTGATCATCATCTGTGCTATTTTCTTCGAAAAGTTTAATAGGTCAGACTAACGGAAGAATGAAAGACTTTCCGGTAAATGGAGTACTTGGATTACTAATTTCATGGCAACTCATGAGAATCAAACATCTTCAACCCTCCCTCTCCTCCTCTACATACATGAAAATGAGGAAAATTCCACTCTATCATTCTGATGTATCATATCATAATTACTTGGAATGTACAACATAACAGGTTTTGATTGAGGTCATCTGCTACGTGTACCAGACAGATATGTCGTATCAAAATGATACTATTCAGGGTCTATAAGACCAATTATCACCGTATTTACCAACCCAAACCTAGAATTCACGTACGTCCATCACTACATAGTTACCTCTGTACTTTTTAAACAATTTTGCTAGACGTATATAAGTGTTGCTAATTGACAGAATTATTCCATCAATATTCAAATCAAATGTAATGAACGAGGGAACTGGATAACAGACGACTGAATAACCTGAGTATTGAAACGAACGAAACTCATTTTTTACAAGAGTAGTACATCAGTATTCACCAATTTTTCTAGATTCAACTGCCCCTTTTTTCCTAGATCACAAATGAGAGAGCTGAATGAATTGAACTACTCCATGTAGCTTACGAACACTCGACCTGATTACTGAGCCTACAGGAGTGATCAATCTAGACCGAAAGAAAATAATCCTCTTGGTACCGCCAACAAACACTGAAATTGATTAGCTAGTCAAGAATGTTCAAGTGTTTTGGTGTCTTCATTGAACAACGATGATGGTTTTTCCCACAGATGGGGATGATCTGCAGAACCTAATATTCACCGAGGAGATCGAGAGTCTTGAAATAGTTTCCTGTCGCATCAAATGAACAGATGTTCCTAATTCATCGAGACTGAAACATTCACAACAATATCAATAATTTCATCGGCGTCGGAAAATGCTGACGCGGATGTTCATGACCGCAAGCGGAAATTCCCGAATATTCATTCAATCAATCATTCATAATAGGATATAGGATGCTAATGTATTCCGTACCACAGGAAACATGTTCAGGCATCTATTCCATTACATGTGTTGCACTTTACTAATAGTCGAGTGTTCAAAGAGGTTGATGAACTGATATAAGGAGTATGTCTCCTTGATGTATTTCACGAATTTTTCATTTCTATAGAACATGTTCAATATATTTGAGCAAGGGAATAGTTAAACAAATGTGACTATCAGACCGAATATTCACTATTCCATCGGCTTTAATCGTTTTGAACCTTTCACATCGAAAGGTCTCAATTCCGTATAGGGCCGTTATTGGCATGAGAGGCCGGGTCTCCTGAAATAAAGGTCATAGGCGCTGGCTTGAACCATGCGTTGAATCTAGGTGTAACATTCCTACCAGCATAGCTTATTACATGCCGATCACAGTGACTCCTCCACACAATAGGGGAGTACCAGTACTTTCGAAGTCATTTTCTATAGAGGGCCATGAAACGATGATTTCAGAATATCTTTTGGAAGACTGGGAAGTAACGCGCTGTATGATTTCCCACGATTGCTCATCACCCTATTTACCATTGCTGTCTGATGACTTTCATGTAGAGTAATGACACATTGTAATTGCGAATCCATAGATTGACATTGAGGTCTTTACCGTAGGCGGTAAGATCTCAGATCTATTCCATCAAACCACACATCGTGTTGTAAAATATCTCGCATGCAGACGTACACAGAGAACTATATTAACGTTTCTCACAACGCTTCTTTCGTGATCTCGGTATAAGCCACTGATAACATACTCGAGGCATCATCTGGTCGAAGTCAATTGAATACAGCCTGGTTCTGTCGCTCGGAAATATCATGATGCGAGTCGAGCTAAGTTTTGTCATGTCAATGAAAGCTCGAGATTATTCATGATTGTATATCTGACTTCATTTATTTATTTATTTCACAGCTCTTATAATTTAAAAGCGCTTTTCCTACAAAGATCACAGCGGTGTACAATAAAGTTATTCAAATACAAAAAAATGAAGCTTCATTTCAAAAATGTGAAAGCTAAATACATGAACGAATGTAGTCTGAACATAAAACATTCAAACAAATAAGAAATACAAACTGCTCAATCGGAAACAAGTGTGTCTTTACAAGTTTCTTAAAACATTGCACATTTGGGAGCACGAATATAAGGGGACAAGGCATTCCAAAGACAGGCACCGGAAGCAGCGGATGATCTGTCGACCGCGGATCGCCGCGTTGTTGGAATAGCAGAACATGTGTTATCATTTCTTGATCTCAGATTACGACGCCCAGGATTATACTTGGCAATGAGATCTTGTAAATATACTGAGGATAAATAGTCAAAGCTATTATAAACATAAACAACCAGTGTAGTTCTTGCGAGAGTGGAGAAGACGGAGAAGGTATTCTTATACTTAAGAAATGACGCGGACTTGTGGGACTTTTACCGGAGAATAAACAGTCAAGAAGCAAAATTCAGTTGAATAACGGACGAGGCGTAGCCGAGTCCGATATTCTGCTGGATTTTGAGTCGAGATTGTTTATGATTCGGTGAAAGTCGAACATTTGCGGTTTATCCCTATTCTACAGCCCCTGAATCGAAGAAACAAGACATTTCGCAAGAAAAAACTGTCATATGAATTAGGCGATGGGGCGACTCTTACGTTAACGTTGTTATCACTGGCTATACTGCGGTACAGTACAGCGCGCGTGCGATGAGCTGATCTGCGCGTCGCGTCCCGTCACAGTGGGAGCGCGCTATATACAGCGCACGCAAAGCGTGGTCGGACCATACTTGCATTCTAATCGTGAGCAATCAAAACATGAGTGATTGGCTAATGCCTCGACTAAGTGAACCAATTCATGTGCGAGTTGACTGTTCACATTTCGTATGTGTTCTGCGTCCTGTCTGATCGTGTGAACGCGGTCGATATTCGTCACGGTGGAGGCGCGCTACATACTGCGCAAGCAAAGCCTAGTCGTACCACATTTGCATCCTGATTGTAATCGATCAGAACATGGGTGATTGGCTAATGCCTCGACTGAGTAAACCGATTCCTGTGCATTCGACTGTTCATATTCCGTTTGCGTTTGGCGTCCAGTCTGATCGTCTGAACGCAACCAGCTACCTGTTATTGCAAGAATAAGGGATGGCCACGTGAACGCGATCAGCCAATCAACATCCAGTATTTGTGTTATGGATAGCTGGGGGTTGTATAATTTTTGATAAATCCAAACCTCTCAATGAATTTTAACAAATACGATCGTGAGAATAACTAAAATAATGATTACAATAGCACAATGCTAGTACCATCACAAGATGGTCTGGACAGACCATCATTAAAGCTGATTGACAAAGCAGAACCCAAAAAGAGAACGTATTTCAAAGAACCATTTATCAAACAAACCAGAATAAGTATCTGAATAGAAACTAACCGAATTGTTCATAGTTATTACCGAACATATTCATGAATTCCATTAGTAATTACTTCCGCATTTTTGCCAGTGCCGATGATGTCGTAAATTATGATCAAATTCGTTCACATCGAAGTAGATCAACTCAACAGGGAAGGAAACGTGCTTCAATCCAATGCAGATTTTAGGTTCCAACATTTGCTCCTCTCAAATTTGTCTTTTGAATTTTAAATACACGTTGTAACATGACCCTTGATCTTTAACTGTATACGCGTACAGCTGTCAGAACCGATGACACAGTGAACTTCCCTAGTTTTGTTCAAAGCAGATATGTGTGTCTGGTTCAGTATATTAAGTGACATGATTATGAGTGCCAACAACCATCATAAAAATGAAGATTCCTCTATTGGCGGAATCATTTTCATTTTAATATTCCAACTTCCACACATCGTATTCAGTTGAACCGCCGAATGATGATCTGAAAAACAAACCGTCCTATGTAACAATATTTCTGTGTTATGACGTTAGGAGACGGATGATGTCCCATTAAATTATCGTCTGCGTTGATGTAAACTGTCAGCTATTACCACATATAAAAGTGGTGAAGTAAGATATAGCTCATTATTACCAGAATTAGTTATAAAGCGCTCATAATTTTAGAAATATCACCAAACATACAACATATGTTTTTAAGGTGTACTTTTGAATTTTAGAACTAATTCAGACAGCATTTGCCTCTTGAAATGTCTTTCTTATCGAATGAATTTGCGGCTCCGTGGGTACATCTGATCAATATGTAGTTGCCATGTCGTAAAATAGCATACGATGAAACAAAGATATGTCCATAAATAAACAATGGAGCCAGCCGCAGGATCGAGCCTGGAAACAGATTATGTCACTCATCAGTCGAATGAACCTCAAATTGTTCATAACCAATATACATTGGGCGCATCCTTTCTTAATTGATATTTTGTGATTGTCAATCCGTATTACATACGTTGACTCACTGGACGCGAGCAACTGTTGTGATCTAATTACCTCCTTTGGAAATCCGTGAGAAGCTCCCGTTTGATTTTTGGCCTATTTGAGTGGGCGCTTATGTTGGTTAGTGATAATTGCGATTGGGCTTATGTCTGGAGCCGAATATGAATTGAAAACCCCATCATAAATTTTTGCTTAGAACCCGTAGAGGGTTTCAACGACATGGCCTCTATTTTCCATAAAATGAGCATTACAATGTAATACACTGGACAACAGTTAAGTGTTGATATATTCTGGTTAGAGTGATAGCAATATCAATCATCATTTCAATCCCTGCACTGATTGACACGAACGAGCTTGTTAATGGTTCCTGTACTGTCTTCCAACGATTTCCATTGTAGTAGCACCACCGGAAGTGCAGTATAAGAGAATATCGCCTGCCCTTGTCTTAAGTGTGTAAATAGTAGAGTGCGCCGAGTGTGGTAGCCCTATTGGGATGTCCCCCGGAGACACGATGACGTGATACACAGTGTATGTGCATCAAGAAAGAACAGAAATAAATGTGCACTATATATAGTGCGGGTTTGACAAGTCACTAATGATCGAGGGTAATATCTGTTAAGCGCTTTGAGCATGTCATCGAAGTGAAGAAGCGCTATATAAGAACGATATATTGTTATTCAATCACGACACACAGGATGATAACGATGAGAAATTCTAACATCTTTAGTCCACAGACTATAATTTGTCTGTTCCATTCGATCCATACCGATAAAACAGATACATATATGTAGCAAATAAAAAAAAATATCTAGAGACTTTGAACAGACCACAAATGGTATTTGTATTTGGGCTGATATCGCCTCAACGTGTCTATTATGATGATGCTACACCGCAGAACACTACTGGGAATAATTTGGATCATACTCCTGTGGGCCCAACATCATACACGCTACTGACTGTATATGTGAGTCATTTGGGAAGAACTCTTTTACAACTGATAGGAGGAGTTGAAAAGAAAAACGGAGTGGTCATTCAGGTAAGTCCGATTTCAGATAAATTAATAGCACAGCAGTGACTTCGGTTGTTAATATTTGTTGGTGACCATGCAGACCTGGGAACACATTTTGAAAACTATAACGCGTTCAGGCCTTGGTTAGTAATGATCACTATACGTCACTGGGTTCAGCAAAGGTGAACGATGTAAAAACGCATTCTGCGCTTCGGAACAAGTCATTAACGCCGCTTTTAAACATGTCGGGTAATTTAGGCATAATACTACAATAAACTTATAGTCTAGCCTACCTCCCACAATAATGCATCCACGCGACAGCGCCGAACCATGCCATTACCAGTATCTTTGACGCCGTCCTATCCAATAGAGGGCTATATTACGTAATTTCGAAACAACATTCGAAAGAGAAATTTGCATCGATGAAAACAATTTACAAGGCAGAACATTTATCTAGACGTTCTGTCTATTTTCTTCTCCGAACAGTGACGCGCTGTGAATTTATTGAGGCAGCTATTTCGTCTGATATTCCGATGGAAATTGCAGCCTGTTCAGAATTGTTGTCTGATAACTGCCATACATCATGTAAATAGCAGTAGCAAATCTAACACGCAAAATATGTAGCGCCCTTTGGACTGATATTCAAGTAACTGCCATAGGCAGAAATATTATAACCTTAGAATACTCCTGATGGCCATCAAACCACACATCGTATTGTAAAATTTCACGCATGTTGAACGAGATCACTTTTCGGTTTTCAGTTTCTCATTGCTCGGTTCGTGATCTCTGGTTGGGCTACTGCTACTATATTTGTGGCATCATCTGTTCGAAGTTAATTAGAAGCAGCAAGGTCGTGTAATTTTGTCATATGTAAAGTAGCACAAGGTAGGTCAAGGGCCACGTAGATCAGACTTGGTTTGCTGTTATTTTTAGGGGCATCCTAACCTCTGACCAATACGTTGGGGAAATTACCTAGAGCATTACTATCGCACAATGCCCTAGGAATATTACGAGATTTGGAGATGGAGCAGACTGACAATCATTACAGTTATATTCGAAACGAGTGCTTTCGAAAACCCTGTATCAAACTAACTGAAAGTGGTATTTGAATGGAAATCTCCCGAATGATCAATTGTTTATAAGATATCACATCAGGCGAATGGACCTCATAGTGTTCATTGACATTATATACAGGCGAATCCTCTCTTCATTGATATAGTGTGATTGTTATTCTGTATTACATACATTGACTCACCAGACACGAACGAGCAACTGTTATAGTATAATTACCTCTTCCGGAAAAAAATCCGTTTTATCGTCGGCTAATTTAAATGGGCACTTGTGTTAGTTGGTGATAATTGCAATTGGGCTTGTGTCAGTAGTAAAATATAAATCGAAAACCACATGGCCCATTAACGAGATGGACCATTTCTCTGTGGTGAGCATTGAAAAGTAATACACTGTGGTCAGCATTAAAGTGTTGATATATTCTGGTGACAGCGATACCAATATCATTCCTAATTCCAAATCCCTGTACCGAATGGCACAATCAAGATAGTCAATGTCCCCCAGGGATTGGTACTGTTCTCCGACAATTTGTATCGTCTCAAA
>JAUOBX010620965.1:0-15626 GCA_032360705.1 Eupentacta quinquesemita | reverse complement strand
TCTTGAGGGGAATCATCGTGTTGCGTGAATAATTGTGAACCAAACAATGTTCACGCACGGCCCATTGTACGACCAAACAATCCTACGGAAAAATGGAGACGCGCTGATCGTCGTCATAATGATTGACTCGTCATAACGCTAATATACATGTCGTGAACTCCACACACTTGGGTACAAATTCAGAACAGGTACTGGTAGTACTAAGGAAAGTGAACTAGCCTTTGGTGAGAGGAGGGGTTAACGGCCGCTTGAGCCTTATTCTATCATAATCAGCCGATGGAAGATGACAGCTTCACAATTTGTGCATCGTAAATTTGCAATACTACCGGGTGAATTGTTTTCAGGTCACATTATGGATAGGGCCTAGGCAAAATCTGCTGGTATTTCTCAAATATTACTGCCTGTATGGTAATCATGACCAATCAATCAAACCACCATGATCCTGCTGAAGATCTATCGTTTGATGAAAACTACAGAATTGTTTGGCCAGTAATGAGGACGTAACGTGTTAAAGGCCTGATATTTAATAAAAATACAGAACTGTTTGGGATAATCTCTAATTATCTCCATAGTTCAGGCTGCTTGATAGGTAATGGTTGCGATTTGCAAAATATATTGTAAATTGCATAATAATATTTGGCATTGTTAATTTGCTGAAATGAATGACAAATAAAGCCTACATGAAAGTTCTAATTTGGTTCAAAAAAATGTCAAGATGGTTCTAATTCATTGCGAATGACGAGTAAAATCATGATAATAGAAGGAGACCTCATTGACCTATATAACATAAGGTTGGATAGAAATTTATATGTTCATAAATATGCAAATTATTTGATAGTAATGATTACTGGCCGAAATTAACTGCACATTGTGACATAGTAAAATGTACTGTATCGCTTATCACGACCAGTCGACCAACCCATTAGCTAAATTGGGACATTATTTTGGGAAATGTTTCCCAAAGCTCGCTGCGGATACATTTTTGACAATGGCTAATTCCCGCCGCACACTGGCGCAACCCAACTCCGACCTGACCGAAACGAGGTAAAACGTCATTCCACACAGATGGCAACACCCAGGTTGTACTGAAAGAAAGCATTCATCAAATTTCTCAAGTACCGTGCTCAAGTAGATTTGTTCCAAATAGCGAAAACCTGCACGAGGCACCATAAATGAAATTGGATAAAGGAAGTAGCCTTGATATTTCTCAGGTACTTGTGATAATGCTTAAGTATCCGTTTCGAATAAGAAATACCGGTATGAGGTACCATCAATCAACTTGAACAAATAAACCAGCCTTGATATTTCTCAAGTACTGGTGATAATGTTCAAGTATCCGTTGCGAATGAGAAATACCGGCATGAGGCATAACATTGAACAATTGAAGCAGCCATGTTATTTCGCAAGTACTTGTGAAAATCTTCCACATACATCGATGACCACAGCATGATGATCCCATTATTCAACTTGGTTCTAATGGATGCAACAGATGAAGTTGGTCCAGTGTCTTATATTTTAATATCCTATTTTTGTGTCAAGCTCCAGGTAAAAGAATGACCTATTGTCATGGACTCTTAATGTTGGTGCTCTGTTTGTCTTGCTACCACTCTGCTGGGTCAGCCGCCTCCAGGCCAAACATTGTCATTATACTCATTGACGACATCGGATTTGCGGACATGAGGGCTAACTGGAATCCGGACAACAATGTGAGCGACACGCCATTCCTAGATGGTATCTCATCAGCTGGAATCAGGTAAACCATAGTCAGTAGAGCAACTATTTTGCATGTCCTACTCACCCCATATAAAATATTTCACCCACCTCCTGGCTGCCCCCTGGAATGAACCCCTAAATATTTTAGTCTAACCCGGGGTTCATATGCTGTACCATTACATCGTTGTGACAGTTCCCCATTTGCACCAAGTGATATAGAATAAGGAATCCCATGCAATAGTATAGAAGCAGGTCTGTTGATTATTTATTCAATGGATCAATCAAGAAAGCACGGCCCTGCATAATGCAATGTTCAATGTAGACTTCCTTGGGGAATTGTCTTTGTTTTTCCTACAAAAAAGGGGGGGGGGGGGTAAAGGGTGAGGACTGTAGGAATGTTGCAATGCAGAGTTTTCGGACACAATGGAATTAGAGAATTCGGTATGTTCTCCAAGGGCAATGATACATATTATCGGACAATCAGGTTTCTTACTAATTTGTTGGCAATATTGTTATTGTGAGCATTCCAAAACTAACTAACTCCATTTAGGAATGTCCTATAGAGACCTGGAGAGAGAGATTAAACCTATTATTATGGAGCCCCGGCCGAGTACCGTATGCAGTATACCGTATGCCTCTTGGATGTATTGTGGAAACGAAACTGAAAGTAGTTTGTATGTAGAGGAATATGTGTGCGTGTATAACCTTTTACCCTTGTGAACACGATTCTTCTTGAACACAATTCTTCTTGTGAGCACGATTCTTCTTTTTGCCCTGGCGTATCAGTAAGTCGTTTCGTTTTGCTTGTTTTGTTGTTTGTGAAGCGCCACTGATTGCAGCTTGCTGTAGAAATGAGCGCTATATAAATGTCAGTTTATTATTTATTATTATTAAAATGGCCACAGCAATTGAGGACTTTGAACAAGCAACCGAATTCAGGAAACGGAGAGGAGGAGGAGTATACTTAGCTTATCATATCTCTGTCACGAGTTCAGCGTGTGGACATATTTTTTTGTTTTGGGGGTATACCCGCCGCCAGAAACTTTCAGTGTTAGCGATATAATTCTAGCGATTGGTTTATTAAATTTGAAACTTGGTACACATGTCCCAGTGAAATATTGCATGGGCGTTGCTACATGACCCGCTGTCGAATATAACAGTTTGACAAAAAAATAAAGGGGATTCACCAGCCCTTAAATTCCAAATTGATGAGAAAACCTATAATCTGTGACTTTCCACCTTCTTGCAAACCTCGAAATCACTCCAGAATGGTTCTATGAAAATTGTGAGAGATTAGCCGAGTACCAAAATTTTACCCAAGGGTCCCCATTATTCAATATTTTTGTCCAAATTCGAAACCCCTGTGATCTGTGGTATTTCACTCTCTCGCAATGTTTGAAATCATTCAAGCCTTGCAATCCATGATTTTTGGGAGAAATTGTAAAAAAAACACCAAATAATCACAATTTGACTCAAAATGAGGGAATTCCCCCGAATTTGTGAGAGGACCTCTCTATGATTTGTGACCTTTCTCCTCCTTGCAAAGTTTGGAATCATTCTCACTTCCCAATCCACACGTCTTGTGGAAAATTGTAAAAAAATAGCAAAATATCACATTTCTACCAAAGTGAGGAAATTCCCCCTAAAATTCTGCATTTTTTATATTTCCGCCCGAATTTGTGAGAGAACCTCTTTATAATCTGTGACATTTCAACTTCTGGCGAAGTTCGAAGTCATTCGAGCCTTGTTTTGTCAGAAATTGTAGGAAACTATCCAATATCACGCAAGTTTACCCCAAATAGGGGAGTTCCCCACGAAATTCCGAAACAATCGAAATATCTGCTCAAATATGTGCGAAAATGACCTATAATCTGTAGCATTCCACACTCTGGCAAAGTCTGAATTCATTAAAGCCTTGCAATCCATGAATTTCGTGAAAAAATGTCACATTTAGTCAAATATCACAATTTTCACTCTAAATGAGGGAATTTACATCCAAACTCAGCATCTTCGAAATATTGCTGTGTGATCTCAAGTTCTGGCAAAATTTCAAATGATTCGAGCTTTGCAATCAATAGATTTCGTTGAAAAAATGCCAAAAATATCACATTTTAGCCCGAATAAGGGAATTTCCTTCCAAATTCAGCATTTTCTCGAAATTCCGCCAAAAGGAGAAAACGCAGTCGGAAAACTAGAAATGATGAATTTTCAAGCACGATAAAAACAATAAAATACATGAGAAATGGTAATGCTTTTAAATTCAAATGTGTGACGTCACAAATTATCGCGCAATCCGGTTCTCCGTTAATTTGTCGGTTTTAGTGGTGATACTTGGTTGGAAAGTATTCAATTAGTAGTTCAATTTGGGGATTCTTGATGCTTGGTTGAACCTGTGTTAGCCCTAAGGAATCCAGTCAGGGAGAGATTTTTTTAGAGGGATTTTCAAAATCGAAGAGGAATTTTCCACCATCGTATTGCAAATTTAGGTTCAGGTATGGACTGCTGATACCCGAGAACATTTGTGCAAGGGCAGTGGGTGAGGAGCTCGAACAACAAATCAAACTCAATTGAAATGCTCGTAGGAGGAAGATTCTGGTGAATGATTGGGAATTCAATTGACATTAATTCAGGTTGCGAACAAAGTTGCCACAAACCAGGGCCCGTTCAACAATTTGAGGGACGAATGGACAGATTACTGATTGAGCTGCTCACATGCGACTGACATTATGCGGTATTTCCAGATAATAACTCACTCTGGACTTGTCTCCTCAAACAAGTCCTATCGAAGAATGAATAATCATTACGGACACCTTTTTCTCCCATTGCAGGGAATTGAAGCGCGCGTGATGAGTCGTAGATGGGGAAATGAATACCGCAGCTCCGATTACACAGTAGACAATCATGCTCGGTATATGGTCAGGCGTACAGTCGGCGTCAGTTGGGCTACTGGATGAGCGCCGAGTGGATTTCTGTTGGATATCTCTCTCAGCATATCATAATTGCTCATATATTCTACCCATACCCCGCAAAATCTCTATATCATTGCCAATAATGGCATAGGCTACTGTAACCTGCTAACTCCACAGAAGAGTTGTAACTTCAGAAAGCTCATTTTATGTTACTTTTCCTACAAAGTAGCAAGATGATTGAACAATTGCTGATTCCGTTACACTATTTAAAAAATTAAATACATAGCAATAATATGTTGATTGTTAATGTTAAGACGTTTTAAAGGCTGTGAACACTATAGCCTTTCGAATAAGCCATCGCTAAGCCAAGCTATCTTGGATTTGGACGACACTGATGTCATTGCAGATTTACGTGTTTCTGAACGTGGCGATCGTTCTGAGACCAACTTATATTTTCCCCCAATTGGACTACACCCGGCGGCCATTCTGAAACTCATCCGGGCAATTCGGACCTACCACATACGCTTTTTGGCCGCACCTACCAGACGTTAACGATTGCGTTATGTATTCCAAACTTCTCATGGCGACACGTCAGAACTCTCAGTATGAATAATGATTGCTGATTTGAAGAGGGCACTTTCATATAATGTAGGCCTACTCTTTCCAGTCAGTCCTCCTCATATCTCTAGCTTTCATGAAGCGTCCTTGGCATTCGATGTTATGAAATGTCACACTACAGATACTGTAAATGATATGGGACAGCACGAGCAAATCGAAAGACCACTGTAGTTTCATAATTATCATGCAATAGGTTTACTTTGAAAGCAAGAATCGCTAGGTAGTCAACACTAATAAATTGGGGTGTGCTCAATTCGCCTAAATAATTCACTGATTGGTTTATCGATCTATGAGATATACGACCAATTGAAGTATACGTGCAACTAATCGGGCCTTCTGCTATTCTCTAGGTGCCATCAAAAAAATATATTTTCCATGGCGTCCATATTATAAATTCCAATTTGTTGATATAATGGATGAAATATCTAGACGTACGACATCCCCAAAACATTCCTAGGTTGTTATGTTTTACTATGTGTAACTACTTTTCAAGCACATGCGGATATATTTTAGCAATGGCTTCATAGCACCAGAGTGGCTCCAGTAGTCTGTTTGAATTGTCCCATTGAGTGCCTGTGACAATCCTTGTTCGCAAATACTCACAAATACATAAATCGTGAACAAATAAAATATACGGTGAGGATGTACTATATGTCCTATCACCCCCACAGTATGATATAGTATCCAAAATGCTACCGTGGTACCGTAGTAACTGTAGTTGGAAGAATCTCTCGAGCACCATACTTACAATACCTCCAACATGAACATTATTATATAATCGTACAAAGAATAATCATAATTGATCAGAAATGAGTCTACCTGGAGTCTACCGCCATCGACATAATGTAAGTAGTATGCTTATAGTTTCAATCAGGCGATGGAAATGCCTCGTTCGTATATCAGTGAGGTAATAATCAGAAACAAAACTATCCCAGTATGGAAGGACGTGTTGACGTAAGTTGCTCACTTGTTTTCGAGATTGGATTACCTCAGACGGGTGGAGCTCTGGACTGAAAATTGGGAGCTGCGATTTTGAATCTCGCACATTCTTAACAAATTGACTTTTCCGGTGTGTCATTGGCGAGACACTGTATTTCCATTGTTCCATCAAATTCGGGCGTAATAGGGAACCTGGGTGAAAACTGAGTACGATCCCCGACCAAACCTGGCTTGGATACCAATGTATTATAAAAAAAATGCTGTCACCCTTGAGCATCGGGAGATACCTGCGCACTGATTTTTATTTCCATTGAAAGGCGTCTGGAGGGAGTGAAGCACATACCAACCCCGCGTTTGAAGAGGCACACCAACCAAATGATGGCGTAGCCGCCATACGCAAACCATCAGTGGAAAATGGTGAAACAACGACGGAAACAGCTAACCATGAGGAAGAAACTCTGCAAGAAAGAATTTGGAAGGTACGTTATTGTTTGTATCGTAGTGTTACATACATACACACACACCCACACATTCACACACACACATATGGACAGACACGCACACACACACGCGAGCGCGCGTGAGCAGTACACTCACTCTCACGCGCGCACATAACGAACTACGTTTCCCAACAATTTTGTAGGCCTCAACTAATACTACGAAACAATTATTTCATGTTACACGAGTAACGCTACTAATTTTACGAAATATGTCCTATGTTCATAATACACACGGTACTGGATGTTTCGAAGCATCGAGGAGAGGGCCTAACTGTTTTATAGCGACTGTGAAGTAAAATTCACCGTTGAATTCCTCCTTTCGATTAGTTTAGGAAGTGATGCGACAACTGGATGCGACGTTTATGTATGTTGACCTACGCTCTGCCGATAATGTTCCAACATACTTTCTAGAGCAAGAATCGGTAGAACTGATTGATTTGGCAGAATTTTTCACGTGTTGTTATCACACTGTTGGCCTGGGAAACGCTGTAATCCGTATTACAGATTTAACAATCCTATCAAGTTAGTACGATGTTGCTGGACCTTTATATGAGACACTCTTTGCAGTAATCAGGGTAGAAGCGAATGACTGTAGGACCCTAAAAGACAATTGATTTGTGCGAAATTGTAAAACCTCCTTATTCTTCCAAAAGGAAATTGACAGTGTCACTATTCCAGTATGGGAGGCAATCAAAGAGAGAAAGAAGCTACTCCTAACAATATTGGCTGTCATCCTCACGCTCCTCTACTGTGCCGGGCTCATCTACGCCTGTATTCGCTGCTTGAGCGATGCGACTGTCATGCTCGTCCTCACAGGGTTGGTCGTTCTAGCACTAATCTACAGGATCCTCAGGGATAGGTTCGGTGAGACCGTCGATGAGAAAATAATTCAGCCGCTGGGTGACGCAATTGATACGCTGGGATCACGGTTTACCTGGTATGTATACTTAGGATCACACTCATGTCATTTTTCTTAGCAGTATTTATTCCAAGGCGACGGATACAATTTTTAGTACACTAGAACACGGACACTTGGAAAAGTTTGAGGTGCGAGCGAAAAAGAGATTGAACAGTTGCCTGAACGTTCTGAAAGCGCGTTATGGAAGTAGTATGTGGTACTCTTGCAAACACCACATGAGACAGGCTCTCCATACTCTGGCAGATGTATCACTTCGTTAGTTTTCGTTAATTGCTGAGTTATATGAGAAGGTAATTCTACATTTAGTATCCTCTTACCTCGAAGCTGAGTAGTTTGAGTGATAACAAAATGTCATGAATTAGTAAGTCGATGAACATATTTTATCAATGAATGTTCATACTGCAAACTTCATGATACTTTCACACTATCACAACTTTAGGCCTGTGCTAGTATGTTGGGAAATCTAATTTGGCGATGTTTAGCATTCGAATTCTGCCATATTTCGTTCAGTCTTGATTCCACAAAGGAAACTCATAACCACATTTCCTGCTGAGGTAGGGAGTGACTGCACATGGAACGTTGTACGTATTCCGAATGGGGCCGTTGAGAAACAGTCCCAGGAGCAACAAATCACACAGCTGCTTCTGTATGAACGCCTCGATTCCAAGATCACAGGAACCAGCAATCCATCGACTGAGACACTGGTTATTACAATATCTCAATCTTATTGAAAAATCCTGATTTATCTAGCCTTTCTAACATGGCCGATCCGGCAGTAAGCTGATGTGTATATTTCGTCCTGACAGGTTCGTGGTTGTGGTTCTCCTGATACTCGCCGTGATGGTAGTAATCATCCTCTGTCGAGATTATCCGAGACAACTGTCCTCTGCAGCTGGTCTTGTTATCTACATCTTCGCCATTTATGTGACCTCGAAGAACCCACGGAAGGTTTGTAGAACATTCTTCAGCTGTAAATTGCGGTTTAGTCTCATTCAACTGGACCTAAAACCTGGTGGGGAGACTGTGGGTTGGGAACAGATCGAGCCCAGTTCTGTCGCATCAACTCTTCACCTGGGCCGTTCGCATACGTCACTATCTTGCTTGCAGAGTGCGGTAGAGTGAACATATTTTCAGCGGCGCGTGAATCGAGAGGACGTCGGAGGAAACTAGTCTGCCAGTCAAAGGGGCGACGAGAGCAGTTGTAATTTCCCGCGTGATGAGACGCTATAATCGATCTAGCTTAATTTTCGACCGACTGTAAAGAGGGGGAATCTCAGAAAGATGTTTTCTAACAGAGGTAGACTATCCACGGTTCACGGGTTATTTTTTTTATGGGTGCTTGGGACGTTCATGGAATCTATATATTCATGGCATGCGTTCTAAGGTTACCAAACTCACATTGGCCTTGGCATTTCAGAAGCTAACTTGACGTATAAGTATGTAGCTTGCTTAGCACAAACCGCTGATCTAGAATAAAGCGAGAGTGGATGGGCAGTTTCATACATTAGCGTCTACATGTGGACATCCTTACATATACAGGAAATTCTAACAATTTTGAGTACTCTAGATCTATGCTTTATTATTGGATTTTCACAGAGTTCTTCATTTGATATTTCCTAGGTGAAATGGCGGCCGGTGTTGTGGGGTCTGGGCCTCCAATTCATGCTGGGCCTCATCATTTTGCGGACGCAGATTGGATTTGACGTTTTCCCCTGGCTCGGTGTAATTGTTGAGTCATTCTTGGAATTCTCTGACGCGGGAGCGATATTTTTGTTTGGAGAGACGTACACAGACCACTTCTTTGCGTTTAAGGTATGATAATACATTTCTGTCAGTTTAGCGGACAGCCGCAGAGTTAGCTCATTTTCTTCTAATTTTTCAGCTACGCACCGGTACTTTTCCCGTAAGAATCGGGTGAACCGTTGTGGAGAAACCTGCCTTCGAAGTTGGTTGTCCGGATAGAACATCTCGCGAAATGAGTGAGAACGCTTTATACCGAGTGATGGCGTCAGCGGTTGAAGACAACTGTGTAAACATTAGACTTCAAACGGCATTTTTCTGGATTTTTAACCAGGAACCGAGTGGTAAATACCAAGTCGAACATATATAATGCGACTCGGCACGCCGGGTCCACAGAGCCATACCTCAAGTTCATAGCATAATTATGGCGTTATCGAGTTATGGTCACTCAAAAAAGCTAGATTTTTTTCCTTCGAATAACAGACCCAGGTACTCGACTAAAAAACTGAACAAGATACGGAGTACCTGGGACTGTTATTTTCTCTCCGCTAGTGGTATTTTCGAGCGGCGAACACAATGGTGCAATCTGATTCTCCATATCTTGTTGCGTTTTCGAGATATATGCGATAGTAACAACAAATTCCAGCTTTTTAGAGAAACATAACTCGATAACGCTATATGCTATGAACTCGGGGTACGACTCATTGGATCCGGCGTACCGAGTTGCATCTTATACGTTCGACTTGGTATTTACTACTCGGTCTCTCGTTTTTTTACAAAATAGTCTTCAAACGCTGACGTCATCGCCCAGTATAGCGTTCTCACTCATTCTGCGAGATGTTCTATCCGGACAACCAACTCCGAAGGCAGGTTTCTCCACAACGGTCCACCCGATTCTTACGGGAAACGCACCGATGAGTAGCTGAGAAATTACTCTATAATATATCCGAGATGAAAAAGGTCTATTTCCTCCAGGCCTTTACATATCCATGAGCAATATATTATAGGTAAGGTAATAAACAAAATCATTAGTCCCGATCCACTGTCCATAGACCGTATTGGCTCTGTTACGGAGTCGGAGGAGAGTTCGCGACAAGTGAATTGCACAATATAGAAGTTATCCCATAGTGCAATGTGGTTATAGACAACTTGTCCTTGTTCCCCTTCAAAAAATTGAGAGAAAATATCCACGGCCTAAAGGTTTAACGGTGAGTTATTAGGTGTCGGTTCGGTTACTCTCGAAGGTAGGTATAATGGTTTTGTTGAGTGCTTCAATGTATTCAAACACTGATAATTTTAATGTCAATTGATTCAGAGAAATAAATTCGGTTTAGCAGAAAAAGGATCGAAGATTAATACAGTTTAATTTTATAGATGTCTTGTGAATGACTCTCAATGTTGTACTGGTGCGATGTAAACTGAACGTTGACATTCCATAAAATATATCGTTTGTTTGCGATATTATGCCATGTACATCACTCTGCATTTTATTAATTCATTCCCCATCAGATTTTACCAGTGGTCATCTACTTCAGTTGCATCATCTCCATTCTCTATCACTGGGGTGTGATACAGATGATCATCAAAAAGCTGGCCTGGCTTATGCAGAAGACAATGAAGACATCAGCCTCGGAATCACTCAACGCTGCTGGAAATATTTTTCTTAGCATGGTATCTTGCTGACACAAACCTCGTCATAACCCCCATGCAGCAGCATCATACACAATCTGAATACACTAACAAAACATAACCAGAACCAACAAATCTATTCAATTAAGATAATGAAGGCTCTACACAACACTGTATAATGAATGTGTATAAAGTCACACACTCATTTAACTTGGTTTTAGAGTATGCTGTATAGTGTGCATGACGCTACATCTATTGTGTAGATTATCCACTACTACGTATTGTTTAATTTGCGACACATTTTGGGATAACTTGTGTTGTTTGTGGATTGTGTTGTAGATTGTTCACAGTGTGTAAACTTGCGTACCTTTAGCGCTCTTATCTTAATATGTCTCCGTTATATCACTAATATAAACTGAACCTGTCCTAATATATAAACTATTTCTCTACAAACATGGGCATGTGGAGAACGAACTTCAATTATACATTCATAAACACCTTCATTGGTTTCTTGTAATCTGATTGGCTGAACTGATCACATGATTTCATTCGAGACCAGTGTCGAATCGCCATTCAAACCCTGCCCAGTTTGTCTGGAAAGACCAGGGAGAATTGCTACCAAACTATTGTGTTAAGGGAGATTGTTATAACAACCTACCATTTATCCTAGCGTGAATTCAAAATCTGGATTGTTCCTGCTTCAAATAGTCGTCATTATGGCGTCACAGCAAACAGTACTGTATACTGACCCTATTGCAGGCTAGCGTGTTGTTGATTCATACGCCTAGCCTATTGCATACAGCTCAACACAGTATAAACAACGCCTAGCCCACACACCAAATCTCGTCACATTCGTAGTGTTTTCATCCCTAAAATCAGTCGAAACAGGATGTTTTTTATTCCTAACAGACTCCCAACTTTATCTTTAGTAATAAATACAAAGTTGGAAGAATTGTCACGAGCCATTTCTGTCTCCCCCTTTGAATCTTTCTAACGAGTGATGTTGTAAGTTGTTTTGATAGACTTAGCGTAGATAGTGCGTATCAAATTGACTTGCAACCGCGAGCTGGGCCTGATCGACCATATGATTCCTTGCGGTGATACAACATGTAAAAGTAATCTACAGTATATGATGCTGCCCCGTCTATACAAAATTTAAGATGTCTTGAATTGTGTTATCACCCAGCACTTTGAGAGATTTCATTATGAACTTCTGAAATTCGATGGAAAATTGCCTTTTTACCGTTTCTAATTACTCGAAGCTTGTTGGGTTTATGAATGGGGATAAAAACGAAGGTGCTTCGGTATCTCATTGCATTAAAGACCTCTGAAGACGTAATCGTATACCAAATAACCTCAGCTGCGCTTCGGTTGTTTCAAAGTCTACGGTATCTCATTGCAATAAAGACCTCTGAAGACGTAATCGTATACCAAATAACCTCAGCTGCGCTTCGGTAATTCAAAGTCTACGATGATGTCATAATCGATCTTGAATGCAATGAGAGACCTCGGCACCCTCGTATTTATCCCCTAATTACAAGTAGCCTCATCGGTCGATGCGGTGGGGCGGGGTAATGATGTCCCAACTTCGTCAGTTCGTTGACGATCGTGGATCAGCATGAGATCATCGGCGATAAGTTACCGTAGTGGGCTCCACACGTTGAGAAAGAAAACATATCGTCTAACTAATATTCATAAACACCTTGTTTGTTTGTTTGTTTTTATTGATCCTCCCTCACGGAAACTCGGCAGGATTCCTATTGGAACATTATCGCCGAGCTGGCAGTCCAGGGGCCAGTTTCGTGCAAACTTAAGCACAAGTTAACGTCCATGATTGAGGGATAACAGAAACTTCACTGAGCCCCAGAAAACTGGACGACAATTTTACTGTACCGAGCGGGAATCGATCCCACGACCTCATGCTTGCAAGACTTGATCGCAACCACTAAGCCACTTGCATTATACCTACCCTCCAGCTATCTTACTAAGGCTTAGAACATTACTGTCAGTGCAGAACACGATTTTGTAACGATGACTTGGTATCGCAACGGAGAAAATACCAACCCAGAGTCAAAATTATATATAATAATTGTCTTTGATTGAGGAATGACAAATATAATGTACAATATGGAAATCAGGTGGATAGATGTCGTGATAATATGTTACATGTTTTCATATAATCAATATAACTAATAGTAATGTATGACTTCATCCCCATCAGTCGTACTTTGATAAATCTTGCTAAAGAAAAAGCAACTTACTTAGGCCATCTGGTTCGATGATGTTGAAGATGTTGACTACTTGAGTACAGCAGAATATCACAAAGACGAACAACACCAGAACGATGTACAGCGGATCATGTTTACGCTCGCCCATCTTGTTTAGGTCGCAGAAGAGAAGACTTGGGCCTATTGTACGTATCAAGTGTATCAAAAAAAATTATTTTGTATAGCCGAGAGATGAAATGAGACGATCTGCAAATTTATTGTCACGGGTCGTTCATCTAGCTCCCCCCGTAGTCAGTACGAACATCTGAAGTTGTCAACGAATCTATTCCAATCTCGTTCAACTGACGTTCTGCTGTAGAATGCGTCCATTTTATGAGTGTCGGCACCGAATAGGCAAATAAGTGGAATCAGTTTCCATTGCTCATTGAAAGGTCAGCTGCCAAACGATGGATCAAGAGGGCGAGCCTCTGTTGCGTGAGCAAACACCATCCATCATCTCTCCACCACTCCCATAGCAACCTACATACCTCAATCAACCGTACCGCAGTATTCCTCATTTGAAAAGCGTCCCGTGTAGTTGTCGACCTACATAAACCGTTACATAGCGCCATGGAGCATTAGCAACTTGCTACCTAGAATTCAAATGAAAAGTTACTATACTTTCAGGAGCCTATTGACGCCACCATACTGGTTGCAGGCACATTCTTGTTGTGCCAATTATAGTGCTTGCTACCTTACAGCCAAATTATTCTGTTAAGTGTCTACGGATTATACCCCAACCCAGATGGTTATTTTCAAACATAACATTCATGTGATCCAAGGTCATCAACCTTGTTGAGTATGAAAAGCGACATCACTTCTGTCAAACTGCTCAATGGAACCAATTTGATAGCACTTCTGTCAGACTGGTTCATGGAACTAATATGTGTAGCTGGTCCAAGAAAATTCCGGAAGAACGATAACACCCTCGATGGACTGGTACATGATAATATCGGCTCCATAATGTGACGGGTGGATTGATGCTAGGTGCATCATATCTCTAAGCTAGCTCTCGATGTCCAGATGTAATTGATCATTTGTTAGGCTTAAGGCTTATGAAGGGTGAAATGACTCATCCTATGGAACTTTCCACAGTAGGCTATTCAGTCAATCAATGTGTGTGTGCTTGTGTGTGTGTGTGTGTGCGTGTGCGTGTTCGTGTGTGTTTGTGGATGGTCTGGATACGTGTATATCGGTAAATAATAATAATAATAATAATAATAATAATAATAATAATAATAGTAATAATAATATTAATACTAATACTGTATACTAATAATAATACTAATACTAATAATATCATAATATAGTATCCAGGACATATCTTCTCAGTAAGACACAACAGCTTTTCGGCGCTAACCCACCGTCACCGTCACAAGTATAAAATGTATATTCCTATTCCAGGCTGGTCATAGGCTATGTATATGGCTGAATGCATGTTCTAAATTTGTAAGGTAGCAAATCTATCAGTTTCGGTCGCCGTTAGCTCGTGGGAAAATATTAGCATCCGGGAAACCATCTGCCCTAAACGAGACTTGACAACATTCCGTCCTAACTCACAGGATCACAAACTGCAATTCCTAAATAATCATCCTCTATACAATATTGACAGACTATCGGAGCGACTGTGATTAGTTCCACGTTGCCCCTCTTAACCACCCGCTTGGCAAAAATGATAAAATAATTCCTCGGATTGTTGGAACAGATATCAGGGACAATTCTCTAATTGCCGTTTCGAGCGATCTGGCCTGGATTCATCGGACCCCATGCCGGTAAATTTGGGGTTAACTTATATCAAAACTGCACAAACTGACAAATAGTAACATTCGTTTTGGATAAATTACTCTCCAACTTTGTATTAGTCACAAGGTTTTCAAGGAGGGATAGGTTACATGCCCTTCAAGAGATAAGAAAGACATACCCAATTTCGTTGACAGAGGCTCTACGCCACATTCCTTTGGCGAAAACTCTGGCCAGTAGGCTGTATTCGACTCGCACTGTTCGCGAACGTCGGGAAAGTGGGAACGTACATGTTGAACAAGCAAGAATGCGTTCGCAAACTCGTCCCGTCCTGTACGCGAATCCCACACCTTAGCGGGAGGAACAGTGGGAACGAACAGCGAAACTCCGAGTGAGGAAAATTTTCAGTAACGTATTTGAAAGATGAACAAACGCTTCGTGAATGAAAATTGATGTTCATAATCATGAAAAACAAACACGATGGTTAAGGCGAAACATATAGGACTAGTTGATACTGAGTTATTGTGTGACGTACGGATCGCAGACCTGCCATGCCAGGCATGGCGTGTTAAGGTCGGATTCCATATGTGCGGATGCGGGATGCGGCAAAACACATAAACGTCGCCTATACGCGAACGGAAACGTGTAAAGT
>JAUOBX010620855.1:0-15626 GCA_032360705.1 Eupentacta quinquesemita | reverse complement strand
GAATATTTTCAGTTACAGACCCTGGAGTATGTTATCCGAAATGTTCTGTTCTTCTCAAAAACGTGGTCTTACATCCTGAAACGGAGAATTTTCCAAACAACTTTATGAAACCTAATTGTTATATGTTATATAAGTATACAAAGTAATTATGACCTTACGATTGAGGGTTTCCTAGGTCATATCAATTCATCTTGCACCTCATAAGCTCCTTGTTCCACCTCCGACGTTGACACTCGATATTACTATGTTACGCTTCTCCTTAGATACATAAGGCCATCAATACCTGGGGTTTTAATGCAACATTTCCGCACAGGCTCAGTTCTGTTGACTGTTAGAAATCAGTAAATGTTTCCAGGCTCATACCTTTTATGTCCCATAGGCCATTATTTCACCATGAATTCAATCATTAGGCCTACGTGGAGAGGTTTGGCTTTTTCTTGTCTATTGGAATTCAGTCAACTCTTCTATACACTAATAAACTTTAGGCCTCATACGCCATTATTTCTCCATTAATTCAATCACTACGAGGGTTGTTAACGCTGATTTTCGCGCGCTACGCGCGCAGGTATCATTTCGTCTCATGCAAATCAGTCAACTTCTCTACACTCATATAAATTATAACACTAAAAAAAATATAAAAGTCAAGCTGAATTTTGGTTTGGCTCCAAAATGGGAACAAATTTGTTTGTTTTTTATTTCAGCAACTGCTCTGAAGAAGAATCTGAATTGCTTCCCCTAATCCACAATGGATCTCTAAGCCTCTTGGCGTTCTGGTTCAATATGTATGAGTATAATGAGTAATGGTTACTGATTACTGCCCATGACTAGTGTTTTTCGGGAGGAGGGTGGAAGAAGTTAGGTCCCACAAATTCAATTCTATTTTGAAAAGAGTTTATTATTTTATGTAATGTCATGCCAAATGGTCAATAACAACTCAGAATGGCGAAATGGTATGAACTTCCAGATGCATTAACTAGCTGGCTGACAAGCATTACCAATGCACAACAACTGTTGGAATATAACTAATGTGTGGAAAGGAACAAAAGGAAGAGCATCGAAGGCAGTGGCGTCGCCCCGCCCTCCCTCCTTTGTGATAGTCAAATCCATATCATTTAATTTGTTATATAGAAGAAAAAAAAAATATTCGATGGTCGGTGAATAACCGGAAACTTCGCGCTTCGCGCGCATACGGTATTGTCCATTCTCACATAAACATAATAGTCATAGTTTCTATCACTGTTGTAAATTTCAGGCAAACTGATGGTGGCGCTCCGCGTAGATGTTAACTTAGTGCCTGCTCAAAAAACCTCGGTGACCCCCTGTGCCCCCGCTAGTTCGAAAACCCTGGCGACGCCACTGCTCAAAGGGTTTTGTTTGAAACCCATAATTTCGGCTAAACTGGCCCTTCTCTCCATTATGAATAACGGACCTTTTCTCGATTAGGAATAACGGACCTTTTTCCCGATTATGAATTACGGAACTTTTTTCGATTATGAATAACGGACCTAGTTGGTCTTTTATGAATATCGGTCCTACATTATAATTATGAATAACGGACCTTTTTTGGTCATTATGAATAAAGGACCTTATGAACAAAAAACCTTTTTATGAGCTCACCCTAGCCATATGGCTAGGTGAGCTATTGTGATCATGCATGTATATCAATCTATGTGTCTGTTCAATTGATTCAAATGACTACTCCTCCTACAACCTTTGTTGGATAATTATGAAACTTCGTGACAATGATGACCAAGTCACGTGCCATTAGGGGTGTTCAGGAATTTTTGGCCCGAGTACCAATGTGGGCCCTGGGGCCCATCATGTGGAATCACGCAAAATGCTCCTTCTCCCACAAATTTGAGTGCACAGTTCTGATGTTCAGTCCTAATGATGGTCTAACAGCCCTACCTTCGAGGTGTTCAGGAATGTTTGGCCCACGGTCCCACTTGGGCCACTTGGAATGCATATCATCCCACAAGTTTCAAGGGGGGGTTACATGTAAGGATCCTTAGGTAGAGGGCCATTGGGAGTGCTCAGGAATTTTGGGCTGAGGGCCCGGTTCGGGCCCTAGGGCCCATTATATAAATTATTGCAACACCTTGTATCCCCTACAAATCTTGTTGCCAAGTGCTGATGTTTGGTCATAATGATGGTCTAACAGCCATATCTCAGGGATCTTCAGACATTTTGGGCTCGAGGCCCGGTGTGGGCCCTGTGGCCCATCATGTGGAATCTCGCAAAATGCTTCTCCTCCTCTAAATTTTAGTGCATATCGCTGATGTTCCGTCATAATGATGGTCTTACAGCCATACCTTCATGGTGATCGGGATGTTTTGGCTCAAGGTCCCACTAAGGCCCTATAGCCTATTTCATTAAACTAAACACAATGGCGCTTGGAGGTACCAGAGTGAGCTACTGTGCTATTGGCACTCTTGTTATCGTACCTTTTCTCTCATTATGAATAACGGACCCTTTTTTCTAAAAAACACACGTTATGAATAACGGGCCTCATGAACAAAAGTCCTAATGAACATCGGGCGGTCCCCATATTATATATATATATTTAAGATAATCAATATTCCAATTTTGTCAGACAATTCGTAGGCTAGACTGGGCACTGCATGTTTAGAAGGCTACTGAACACTACACTCTAGAGGTATACCTTCTTTGAAGATGAGTACCATTTTCATACGTGTTTTGAACAATCAACAGAATGTAATGTATGCAGTGAGTTGCAATCTCTATCCACTTCGACCCAGTTCGTTTCGTCGGCTGCGCAACGATGTATGATCTCGCTTGGGTGGTCATATGATAAAAGTGCGCACGCGCGTTGATGACTCTATCCATCAATATCATTGTCATGGACAAGTTCCTGTTGATTCAACAATTCAATACAAACAACCCGTATATCTCACTTTGACCTATCTGATTACTGGAACAAATTGCCAGAATCTGTTTAAAATCGCCGTAGAGTACTGGGTATGCAACAGTCACTCTTGGACATTTGTTGGAAGGGTTTGGGCTCCAAAGATTTTGAATATATCTATATGCGGCGAATGTTAGCTGAAAGCTCCAGTCAGTTCGTCCATCAATATCTATCACTCGCCTATATACGCATAACAGATTTGTTCACAAACGAAACTTGGAACATCTTTGATGGAGTAGAGTTCGATTGAATATATCGTAAAATACCGTATGTCATTTGCAGTTATTGAAATGTTCCCAATGCCCATATGGAGTGTGATTCAATTGACTGTCGACAGACTAAGTTGGACCAGTTAATAGTAATTTGTCGGAGAGAAAACCAACATATGTTAACCCGGATTGATGATACACTGAATACTAGAGACAGGTTATGATTCGAGTACAGTCAACTGGATGTATAAACTAAGGATGTTTTCACTTTGGATCAGGTGTTTGCAATGCAGAACGTTGTGATAGACCTGTCGGCTGCTACCCAATTTCATCAGAAATTGTCACTGTTCGGAGGATAACCGCTATAGTATATTCTGATCGTCTGCTACGAATGGCAATGTAGGTAGCCTACATTTATTGTGGTCCCTTGACTTCAACCCAAGGCGAGAATCGGAGGAACAAAAGCTCATTTGAGGCAAGAACATATTTTGCCCGTGGATATTTCTCTGGGATGAAATTAATTGTCATAACAACTTATGCAGGTTTTCACTGATAGTGCCAATTGGTGTAGAAACAGATTCACAAATTCTAGTTTATCGTAGGGATATTTTACTTTGAACCAAGCGTGTTTCTTGCCTCATTCTGCCGCAAAATTCGTCGTAGTGAAGGAACATGATGATGACCATCAGTATTTCTCTTCATACTGGATAGTGGCGAAATATCAATGCGAGGGAATTTCCAGTTACAGTAACCTATATCGATAACCATCACTGTATACGAATTTCTGGTGCATGATAAATATAGCCCCTGTAGCAGAATGGCATCATATAACAGTACTGATTACAATTGCACCTCATGTACTAGTAGCAGTGGTTATTCTGTTGATGAGTACGTTTTCGCTGGCGTAGGCGTCATATTAATGATCATAACAATATTTGGGAACGGATTGGTAATAACAGTCTATCTGAGAGATCACTCAGTCCGGAAGATCCCCTTCAACAGATACATTTTCAGCCTCTCAATTGTCGATTTATTGACAGGTATCATCGCTACACCTTATTTCTTACTGGTATATCCCGCTTTCTTTGGCCTGAAATATACTGCAGTCTATATTTATTTCGCATTGACCGCGGTGTATCTGTCCGCTTATATCATCGTTGCAATATCATACGACCGTGTTCTCTTGGTATTAGACCCTCTCAAATACCACACTACTCGAAGCAGGAGTATCAAACCTCTAGCCGCTGCGTGGTTCTCGGGGGTAACTATCCCCATCTATTTCATCCTCCGACCTTACCTGTACGATGACAGTTTAGTATTTATCTGGTTCGATCGCGTCTACGCACCGGTATTTGTATTTACACTACCTTTAGTGTGTTTACTTATTATGAACGGAATCTTCCTTTACAAAGTCAGTCAACGTTTACAACCATTTTCTTCGATCAAAAAAGAGAAGTCTAACGAGGATGTCGCAATGTCTTCTTTGGATATTGGGACGACTGCAGGACCAGAACTTCCAGAAGTGTCCCAAACAAACAGAATCACAGAACGAAATATCAATCTTAACGACGCTAGAGCTCGAGGACTCCGCAAAGCAGTGAGAAAGTTGCTCCTCCTTGTCTCAGCGTTCGTAATTGGCTGGCTACCTAGCGCTATTTACAGTATTACTTGTTCCATAAATCATGGACCCTTGTGTCATTCCATAAGCACCAACCTAACTAATGCACTGCTTTTCTCAACCTCGGCAATAAATCCGGTTTTATATGCGGCTTCCTCGAGGAAAATCAAACGAGGAATGTGCAACATTTTGTCAAGGAGATAACAATGTCTGAGAGGTTCGATATAGAACCATGCGACTCCGGCTACACCTATGCGTCTCACAGGCTGTCGATATGCTAGGATATGTGTATAATTGTAATTGGTTTGGTTGTGAAGATATAGTTGGCGTACGCAGGGTGTTGCTGTTGCAGTCGCCGCCAATCAACGTGTTCCATTGGTCTCAAAGGTAACGCCAGTTAACGAGCAAAAAAATCCGACGCGAGATTCCGGACTTACAATTTCAATGATGGTGCGGGTAGGCTCAGTTATGAATTCGTTCTATCGAGATGGTGTGGATACGGACCTCGAGAGCACAAATGAGAAGATTTCAAATCTTGCCTCCTCAAGGCTGTTGAGGAGTGCAGGGGGGTTGCCCTTAGGATACCAGTAAGTTGCACGAAAGTGAATCTTCGTGAATTGTATTTCCCAATATAATTTTCATAGGATAAAGGTTTACCATTGTTATCAATGAAGTCTCTCACACGCCGCACACTGGAGTCGAAGAGATTCGTATCCCAGATTAACTGCCTATCGATTTTAACAAAGCTGTTATTCCAGATAATTTGATCACAGTAATTGCTAGTCGGTGTCACAAAGGTGAGGCTACTCCGGGGACCGCGGAGACGGGGGCTGCGGGGGCTTTAGCACGCACTTTTTTCTGCCATCAGCATTTTGTGCTGCCTAAATTTGGTAAGTGGGCCACCCCGTGACTGGTAGAAAATAATGTAAAGCCTACCTATTTTAGGTCTCACAAAAAATCAAGCGATTGAACGTAGGCTTCCGCTACGATAACTCGCAAAGTTCAGCATACCGTTGTGGGCAATGTGTCCATGTTGCCTATGTGGGCCCAATGTGAGCAACACCTGACGGGCCCCAGGATGGCCCCACCGACAACCCACTCACCATGGATAGGTGTTACTCTTTTGGCCCCACGTGGGGCCATATGGGTGAGGCGTGGGCCAGCCCACGTGGGCCCTATGAACATGTGTCCGTGTTGCCCGTGTGGGCACCACGTGAGACATTTTGCTTCGTGGGCCCCATTTGGACGGCCCACATGGCCCCCATCGTAGATGCCGCGCATTTGCGCATGAGCATCTGCCCACACAACACTCATGTAATACCCAGATGGGTCCCATCATAGTTATCCCATCATTTACCCACGACAGACCGCCCACATGAAACCAACACGCCTACATGGGCCCCACGAAAACTGACAATGGCCAGCCCGTGCACATGGAAATCCTACAGTGCCCATTTAATAGTCCCTCATCTGGGCCCCACGTGGGCATGTTTATTGGATAGTGCGCCCCGCTGCGCTCAGTGTACGTACGGCCGTTGCCATGCCTTATTCGACATATGGATTTTTGGATGGAATTGTCTATCAGACCTATCGTAATAAATAACTATGGAAACTAGTGGAAAATCGGAAGGGCGGAGCAAGTGCCATTTCCGTTTTGGATTCCTTGACGAAGTCCAAGGAGTCTATGCAGTCATGACAGTATGTGTGTGTGTGTGTGTGTGTGTGCGTGTGCGTGTGTGTGTGTGTGTGTGGGGCTTGGCATGTTAACATGATAACTCAACCCCACTTGGATAGATCAAGCCCATACTCGGTATGTGTGTTCCCCATGATCCCTATCGTTTTTTTGGTCAGGTCAGAGGTCAACAGGGGTTCTGAATTTCTGAAATTCTGAAATCCTGTTAACAGCATAAGTCCAGAATGCTCGGTCTGATCAGGCCAAAATATGGTATGTAGCTTTGTTATGGGGAGTACATGAACCCTATGGGTTTTGGTGTGGACCAGGAGTAATTTTTGAGAGAAAATTTATTTCGGCCGTGTACCCCCCAGAAATCTACTTCTAGTTGGCACTACTAGGGTCAAAATAATGAGTAGACAATGATTAGCTTTGTTAACATTTCGACAAAATGTCCCACGTGAATCTATGCGATGGTGCGGTCGTGTGTACGTGTGTATGTGTGTGTGTGTGTTACGCCCCTTGTAAACACGATAACTAGTGAACAAAATAGTGCAGAGACTCCATACTTCATACATATGTAGGTTGGCCATATGGAGTACATGATCCCTATTGTTTTGGGGTTTGGTCCAAGGTCATCTGGGGTCATCAGAGGTCAAAGTCTGAAAACCTTGTAAACACGATAACTAGTGAACGAAGAGATGATGAGACCTCATACTTGGTATGTAGGTTGGCCATATGGAGTACATGATCCCTATTATTTTGGGGTTTGGTCTAAGGTAATCTGGGGTCATCAGAGGTCAAAGTCTGAAAACCTTGTAAACACGATGACTAGTGAACGAAAAGGTGCAGAGACTTCATACTTGGTATGTTGGTTGGCCATATGGAGTACATGTGATCCGTGGCGACTTCCCAACTGCAGTACGGTAGATTCCCGGAATTTTCTGATCAGGTGCACACTTGTGCAACGATGAGTCGCTCTGGGATCCATCAGCGCTACGCCTGCGCAGTTGTGAAAGGGCACGCCCCAGGAACATAAACACACATACGGTCACTGGCATCCTCGGAACCATAGGTTGCCATAATTTCCAATAAATTGTTCCCGTGTGTCCATTAGTCAATCAGGTCTATCAGTCTTTAGGTGATCAGCGCTCCACGTGCGCGATCGTGGTAGGGCACGCCCACGAGCGAGAATTTAGGCATGTGATTACTTGGAAATGGTTTCATTGTATTCTTTGACCCTCAAAACATAGGTAAAGAGACTGTTTTTGCCGAGATATCTGCATCGCGGGTCGAGTGACAGTGAAATTGAGATTGGGCCTTATGAACATTTGTCCGTGTTGCCCGTGTGAGCCCCACGTGGACAGATTGCTTCGTGGGCCCATATGAGCGGCCCATATGGGCCCCATCAAATGATGCCCAGCATTTGCCCATGAACAACTGACCACACAACACCCATACAATACCCAGATTGGTCTCATTATAGTTATCCCGCCATTTACCCACAACAGACCGCCCACATAAAACCCACACAACGCCCACATGCCATGGGCTTCACAAAAACTGACCATGGCCAGCCCGTGCACACGGAAATCCTACGGTGCCCATAGGTAACCGATATGGGCCCCACGTGTGCATGTTGATTGCATAGCGCGTCACGCTGCGTTCAGTTGACATACATCCGTTGTCATGGGTATCTGACATATGGATATCTGGATGGAACTGTCAATCCGACCCATCATAATACATAACTATGAAAACTAGTGGGAAAACGGAAGGGCGGGGCAAATGTAAGTTTCCCCTTTTTCCATTAGATCCAGGTATTTTTATTTACCTTGGGGAACGAGAAGCAGTTTGTTTTTGTGTATTCTGTCTCGAAATGAAAAACATAAATATCATTTTTAGGATGTTGGTTAATGCCCGAAAACGCGCGGGAAGTAGCTTCTCCTGCGATCTGGAGGGGCTGTCAACATATTTTTTATTGTGCGCTTTGCGCCAACCTATGGTGGCGCTCCGCTTAGATGGTGGGCCGGCGCATTGATCGCCCTCACTCAATTAGTGAATCCGCGGTCCCTGATGGGATGTGATTGCTCATCTTGACATAGTTTGTTGTTTAATCATAACATGTATAATGTGTGCTACAGCGTTTTGTCTAATGGCAGTTGACAATAAGGATCATATGTCATTTCGGAAAAGACAATGCATAAGTTCATTTCAGATTTAGACTTCGGGAAATTAGGCTCTTTTGGTGATGAAGGATGGTGATGTGACTCGTTCGCCCTGCCTTGCCCTGCACTGCCCTGCACTGCACTGCACTGCACCTTTCGTTCACTAGTCATCCTATTTACAGGGTTCTTATACTTTGACCTCTGTTGACCCCAGGTGACCTCGGACTGAACCCCAAAACAATAGGGACCATGTACTCTATAAGTCCATCCTACTTACCAAGTATGAAATCTCTGCACCTTTCCGTTCACTTGTTATCATGATCACAAAGTTTTAGGACTTTGACCTCTGTTGACCCCAGGTGACATTGGACTGAACCCCCAAACAATAGGGACCATGCACTCTAAATGTCCAACCTATATACCAAGTAAGAAGTCTCTGCACCTTTCCATTCACTAGTTATCGTGTTTACAAGTTTTCTCGATTTTTGACCTCTGCGGACCCCGGGTGACATTGGACTGAAACTCAAAACCATAGGGGCTATGAACTCTAAATGTCCAACCTTCATACCAAGTATGAAGTCTCTGCACCTTTCCGTTCACCTGTTATCATGTTCACAACGTTTTAAGACTTTGACCTCTGTTGATCCCAGATGACCTTGGACCAAACCCCAAAACAATAGGGACCATGCACTCTAAATGTCCAACCTACATACCAAGTAAGAAGTCTCTCCACCTTTCCATTCACTAGTTATCGTGTTTACAATGTTTTTCGACTTTGACCTCTGTCGACTCAAGGTGACCTTGACCTAGCACAAAAAAGCGAAAGGGTTCTTCCCTACCATGATTGTTACCAGCCTATTTAATATGAACGTATCTTTTGATTTCGTTCTCTAGATATCGTGTTCACAAGCTTTTCGGTTTTTCACCTATTCTGACCTCGAATGACCTTGGACTTGCCCCGAAAATAATGGGGTTCTTCCTCTCTATAATTGCAACCATCGCCAAAAATGAATATGTTCGGTGCTTTCGTTCTCCAGTTATCGTGTTCACAACAAGGTGTCACATAGGCTACACACAAACACACACACACACACGCACATACGCACATGCGTGATTGCATAGATTCCTTTAGCCTTCGGCAAGGAATCAATAATAAAAACTATAATAATGATAATGATAGCGATAATTATGATGATATTGATGATGATAATGATAATGATAATGATAATGGAAATGATGATAATGTTATTGAAAAAAAAATCATGTTCATTTAGTATATGTATTGACGCATGTCTCCACTTGCCGTGTATCGGTAAATGTATATAAATGTACCTCAGTTGTAAATAATAACCGTTTGAAGGGAACTAGTGGTAATTAGAACTGCATTCACTCGGAATACATGGAGCCAAGGGTAACATCTTATCGGGATAAACATTTGTACCCTATGGAATAATATTGTTCAAAAACATTCACGAAAGCATTTTGAATTGTTATTTGCAGAGTTAGGACAATAAGAGTCAGGAATCGGGGGAGGGGTCATCGAGTGCAAATTTATGTTGGCTTTACCGAAGCAGGCCAAGGCGCCTTAATATGTTGACAGAAAACTGTACACGTTTTGAGTTAACTAATTAATCAAGATGCTCTTTCGTTTTTATTCAGGAGATAAATACGCCTCTATGATGACGTATCAGAAATCTTAAATGCAATGAGAGACCGAAGCACCCTCGTTTCTATCCCCATTCATGAACCCAACGAACTACGAGTATTCAAAAACGGAGAAAGTGCAATTTCACTTCGGATTTTGGTGTTCATATCAAAATATCTCGAACAGCTGGGTGACGTCACAATCCGAAGCGCCCCAGATTATATAGTAGAGTCGGGGCAACATCACACACCGTAGTTTACCTTTACATTATATATAATCGCAGTGCATCCTATGGCCGATCATGAATGTCTCGCGCAGTTCTGTGGTTGCCAGGAAGTATGTTACGCACTATCTACGCTAAGACGGATCAAGGAAAGTTTACATGTTCACACAAGTCAGCAAATCGTTCAAAATGCTGCTGTGAAAAACTGACCTTGCCGGTCTGTCAGACTGCCCATGATCTCGACATCAACGATAAACTTCGTATTCATAACTCAATATAAGAATTGGAGTCTGCTGGGAAAATAAAACATTCCGTATCGACTGATTTCCGTGATGGAAACGGTACGAAGGTGACGAGATTTGGTGCGCGGGTCCACTTCGTAGGCTAGGCGTTGTTATATTGTGTTGAACTGTATGTTATAGGCTAGGCGTGTGAATAACGATCGGTTTAGTGTTAACATGCTAGCTAGTACTACGGTCTGCTGAGACACCATAATGTTGACCATTTCAAGCAGAGAACAATCCAGATTCTGAATTCACGCTGGGATAACTGGTTGGTTGCTATAACAATCTCCCTCAATCAACCAATCGAATTGCAGGAAACCAATAACGGTGTTTATGAATCAAATATCAGGCTTACCCCAAACAGTAAGCGATTCTCATCACGAGTTTCCTGCGATCCATCGCATGGAGGCTCATTTCGGCCCTGTAATGACTCGATGCAGGTATTTCTGATCAATGAAACATTGACGATGTAGGTTCATGATAATTCAGCCTTGAATATAACTTTCGGCATATTTATCACATATTAGGTCATTGTCATGTGCCCCGTTCATTACCTTTGACCATACATTGTTGAACAATCAATGATAAATATTGTCCAATTGTCCAATTATTTTATTCATACCTAAACTGCAGGACGAGTGGCATTTTGTATCTCCTGGCAGTTTTTCGCACAATCGTTCTTTATGTCTCTTAAATGACCTTTGACCCTACATTATTGAACACTGCATGGGTACCATTAGTGAATGATAGCACTCACCAAATATCATAGCGATCTAGTCTCACCTTCAGGAGCTATACCGTTTTGTAAGGGGTTTCCCTGAATATTGGCTTGTATTTCACCTTAACTGTCAATAGATCAAGGATGTCTGTTTAGTCAATGAATATAATGTCCAACTTCAGTCGATATCACACAAAGCACGATTTATAATTATTTTATAGCAAATGTCTACAGACATCAATAAACAAACGATGAGACAGACAGACTGACTGCCTGATTTATTGATTGATTGATTGATTGACTCATTGAAACAGGTATTGAGATATTACAATCTTTCGAAAACCGTCTTGATTGGAAGTAAACCATGAGGAGTCGAGTCTTCCTCCAATTGGTACGCTAACTAATAACAATTTACCCCGAGATGTCAGAGAATCCCGCTTGTGCTTGGTGTGGGAATTACTCGAAATAAAAAAAACATCTGTTCCCTTTGATTTATATGCCGAAGCTGTCACGGCTAAAAGGTATTTTAAATTTGTGGCCAACACGTGACCTCACACCTTATAGCAAGATCATTATTATAAAGAATTTTGCATTGTCGCAACTTACTTTCCTCTTTTCCGTATTACCAGACCGGCCTGATAATTTTTTTTAGAGATGTGAATACTGAACACTGTGTTATTTAATCTCATTTAAGGAGGTAAACCAGAAAAAGATAGGAGAGAAATAATCATGCAGCCTCAAGAACATGAAGTACTAACATTACATGGGTCAAAAGATACACCGATTTCTCAACAGGGGATTGGAAGATGCTTTGTGACTACTTTTTAGGAAGCTTTGCTAGAAGTTTCATTTTCAAATGCAATTTCCGGAAGACTGACATTTCCAGAAAAATTACAAACGAGTTTATTTTCAATTGCTGTTGTGCTTCGAGTGATCTAACTTTTGAAAGCCCGATATCGGATTATGGCGATCAGATTATAATGAATAATATACTACTATTAATACTACTAATAGGTAGCCATTCCAATGAGGAACACATGGCAGCCATTGACATGAAATGCTGGCATTTAACAAAAAAGTAACACAATAGTACAAAATCATATACAAAATCATATACAAAATCATATACAAATGTGCATACAGTACAACAATATGTACAACCTAAATCAGTACAGTTATTTCTTCCGTTGGAAACTTTCTCGGATGAACTGTCCGGCTGTGATGTCACTTCTGTCAACCACTCTTTGTAGGATTGTTCCTACTTTCCTGCCTCTGCCAGCAGCTTTTTCCTGGTGGAAGGTGAGAATGTTTAATCCCTCCATCCGAATGGATATCTGGTACAGTACAGGAGCTGCTTCAATTCCAACATTTGCTATGTTTGTGATTTCCTTGAAGATACAATTGTCCTATTTTTCCCTTCACAAAACTCAATGGTTTGATTCACGCTATACCTTCAATGTGGAGACGAGGGAGACAGGAGGTTGCACAATCAATTGGGCCACCAGGCCAACAAATTATGTTAGCTCGTTTGGACTGTACGCCCAAAATATGTCGGTAGGCCTATGTCTACACAACATTCATTATTCGTAATATGGAAAGTCCCCGTGCCTGTTCTAAATGGGTGCAATGTCTTGGAGAGTCGCAGTTAGACTGAAACAAAATATCTAATTCGTGTTTCCCGATGAGATATACCAAGATGAGAAGTTTTCAATATAAGTACATCCATAGAATTGTTGCGACCAATTCTCTTCTTAATAAGAATAAAGTCACTGATAACCCAAAGTGCACATTTCGTGAAAACTCAATCGAAACCTTAGATCATATGTTTTGGTACTGCCCAAGAGTTGGAGAATTATGGAACACAATTTCTTCTGATATTTTTGTCTCAAAGATAGAGATACAGTATGAAGATGTTTGCTTCGGATATGCTAAAATGGTATAGCCTTACCATGTTTCTTGCTAAACATTTTATTTATTCGTGCAGGCTAAATGCTACGACACCCATTATGTGGCCTACGAGGAAAAATTGTTGAAATATGGCTTGAATGTCGAGGCCTATATTCTTACTAGTGAAAAATTAACATGAAGATTTGAAGAGCTCGAGGAATAACCTACATTTCAATTAATGTGTAACATGTATGCAATGTCAATTATGTTCAACTGCGTTTGTTCTTGTTGAATACAAATGACGGAAAAGGAGAAGATACTAATATCAATACAAATATTCATATTCATCATTATTTATTATATGTATTTATACATGTCTCCACTTGCCGTGTACTCGATTATGATAGATATAGTTGTACATATGGGTTACATAATATATATATATATTTATATATTCTTCCATAATAATTCTATATAAATAATAATTACCCGTTTGAAGGGAACTAATATGAATCAAAACTGTATTTACTTGGAGAGCATGGAGTCAAGGGTAACAAAACTTAACAGGTAAAACTATCAACCCTATACAATAATATTGTTCAAAACCATTTAAGGAAGCATTTCCTTGAATGACTATTTGCAGGGTTGGGACATTCCGGACAATATGACACAAGAATCGGAGGAACGGTTAACCAGTGCAAATCGCCTTGGCTCCACCGAAGCTCGGCCAAGTTGCCTTAACATTTCAACTAATCAATATTTTAACTAATAAAACCAGTTGCTTTTCCTTCTCTCTCTCTCTCTCTTCCAATAAGTACAGTCCGCTGCTTTGACGTTTGATTCAAATTTCAGGCTGGCCCGAAACAGTAAGCGATTTTCATCACGAGTTTCCTGCAATCTAAAGCTCATCTCGCACGAAATATGTATCTCTAATCAATGAACACAATGAACACCACGTATGATCATGGTAATTCGACCTTGAGTAGCGTTTTGGAGATTCTAGCCATTTTTTTTATTCCTTGCCAAAGGCAAAAGGAATCTATGCGATAGTGCGGGTGTGTGTATTTATGTGTGCGTGTGTGTGTGTGTGTTACGCCCCTTGTAAACACGATAACTCGTGAACGAAAAAGTGCAGAGACTCCATACTTGGCATGTGGGTTGGCCATATGAAGAACATGATCCCTATCGTTTTCAGGTCTGGTCCAAGGTCACCTGGGGTCACTAGTGGTCAGAGTCGAAAAACCTTGTAAACACCATAACTAGTGAATGAAAGGTGCAGAGACTCTATACTCGGCATGCGGGTTGACCATATGGAGTTCATGATCCCTTTTGTTCTTGGTCACCTGGGGTCACCAAACGTCAAAGTTTAAGAACCTTATAAACACGATAACTAGTGAACGAAAAGTTCAGAGACTTTATACTTGGCATGTACTTTATAATTGGCATATGAAGTACATGATCCCTATTGTTATGGGGTCTGGTCCAAGGTCATTTAGGGTCAACAGAGGTCAAAGTCTGAAAACCAGAATGGTGCAGAGACTTCATACTTACAGTAGTAGGCTACATCTCAAATATGCAGATTCCATACTTGAGTCATGTTTGGCCACAGGGAGTATAGATCACTAGCGTGTTCTAGTCTGGTCTGTCCTTGTTTGGGGTCCTCAGTTTGAATATTTTAAAATATTACAAAAATGAAGCTGAGAATGCTGGAGAAGATGTTACCCCTCAAGTTAGGTAAAATATGAAATTATTGTAAATTTGGTAATAGCCTACTGTATTACTTACCAGCCTTTTGTTCTTCTTAACCCCTATATTGTTGAGGTTTGTTATGGTGTCTTGATAAATTATCTCTCCTAACATCTAACAATGAATCCATTTCAGTTCTGAATGGACATCATAACAATAACAAAACTGCAATATCAAACAAACACCCTCAATCTTTATATCTTCACACATTGTTCCATCCTTTAGATCCTAGTTCTAACTGATAGCTATCAAGGTCAATAGAATCATACTCAGGGTCAGTCCTTCAGTACATTTCAATTTTTGGCATGACTGTCACCCTTTGGTATCTGAGTACCGTATCTTGATTGATATACTGTATTTGTTTAATCTTGTGTGTCAATTAGCGCCTCATTATATTACCTGTAAAGCTTTCTCTCCCAGGGAGATTGACCGCAGGCCACCCATTTCATTTGTTTGCACTGTGGTTTATCCTAGAGGAATGCCTAACAGTTTATATGACCACATATAAGTGTGGATGTGAAAGAGGGGGG
>JAUOBX010620744.1:0-15626 GCA_032360705.1 Eupentacta quinquesemita | reverse complement strand
GGGGGGGGGGGGGCCACGGTAAGCCCCCAAATGGTTCCGGACACACGCCATAGAGCTACAGAATCGTATCAGTCTGTTTCGTCATTAGTACTGGCGTGTTTTTGCATGTTCAGTACCTAATATATTCATCAGTAATTGAGATAAGCCTATTGGCATCCCCACATTAGCCTATGTTAAATGATTATTAACATCAAAATACCACAGCTCATTTGAAATGAAGACACTTGATTTTATTTAACGTGAAATTATGCTAGTATTATGAGCAGTAATGCTCAAATGAGTTTCTTGTTTTTTATTGCAATTAGAAATTAGATTGTTCCATTTCATTGTTCTGCGGACTGTACTATCAGTAGATTTGCCCTAACAGCACCGTATCAGTAAGATATGGTAACAGCGTCTTCTGTGCAGCCGTTTTAACACCGCGGTTAGTGAGCCCGTTGTTAGACCTCTGTTAGCACCATAGGGACGATTACTATCAGCGCTTCCGTGCAGCCGCTACAGTCCTCAAAAAAATAATATCCCTATTATGGTTTGGCTCCGTCGTTTTTTTTCTCGTGCTAACGCAATAACTCTCCAACGCGATGTCCGATTGATTCGAAACTTGGCACACATGTCCACCCCAGCGGTTGGGTTCAAAAGTAGGCATTGTTGCATGAATAATTGATGCCCTCTATTTCACAGGTTCGATGCAAACATATCAAGTTTGTCCAATTGACACGGAACTTGGTGGTTAGGGACTACTATTGGACCCGAAAAACATGGCGGTAATTTCAAGGTCACGGGAGGTCAAAGTTGCGTAATTTTAGCGGCCTCGACTACATCACAAGAAAGTGAGGATATACACGTTAGCGGTTAACCGCCAGGAGTCGTCTAGTTTTAAGTTACAACCGATAATGATATAACCACTAATTATGAATCACTAACCGATAATGATATAAAAATAGACCGATAATTATTCACTAACTGATAATGATATGAAATTTGACCAATAATGGAGTAACATTTCTAACCGATAATGAATCGAGGCTCTTACCGATAATGAAGTAACAATTTTCTCAACCGATAATGAAGTAACTTTTTCATTTTTGGGGAGGAGGGGGATAGGGGGCGCACGGGAACCGTGACCACATCCCCGCCAAACGAGGTCCGTCTGTAGACTGAAAAGGTTTGCAATCGATTTCTCATGCCAAGTTCTATCCGAATATGTATTTTTTTTAACCCTTCACGGCGGAGTACACAAACATTCAAAATGGCGGACGAAATGGGGGATTTCCGAATTGCGTGTCCCGGTGATGACATTTGCAACTCTTTGATATGACATGCTCCGATCCGCTTTTATGTCGAATAAATAGTGTTCAAAATGCTATTTTCAGGCCGATATTTGAAGCTAGGAAGGGCTCCAAACGGCGTTTTCTGAATTTGCATCTAGTGACCGAGTAGAAAATACCCAAGTCGGACATAAATGATGCAACTCAGCACGCCGGATCCAATGAGCTAAACCCCGAGTGTATAGCATATCAGCAAAACATAGGGAAAATACTGAAAGCATATCCGAAAGCAAGATAAACCTATGAAGATTATTATAAGTAGAGGTAAACTAAGCATTGTGCTCCAAGTTTTAAACACCAGTCTGCCTAAACATGTATTGCAAGTCAACCGCCACACATCAGTATCTAAACACCAACTGTTCAACATGTAAACCATCAGTGTCCAATGTCTAAACGCGTGGTGTTTCATTTATCAACACTGGATGTTCAGTATTTGTTGCGTTCGCTAAGTCACATAAAATAGTCTAATAATATTCAGATGACACATTCATTTTCCAGTGAGCAGTCCCGTGACAAGATCCACGACACTAAAATTAGGGACTCTATTATCACAATTATGTTGTACCAAGGAGGGTTGTCAAATCACTACACGGCATTAGGTAAACGAAAATAGGAATCCACACTTCTCTATGCTGAAAAAACTGAAAGAGGCAGAATATGGGCCTCATCTATCATAATATAGAATAGGCCTTAGGAACTATCAACTGTCAAACGGAAAGAAAACGAGAGACAAAAGAACGCATGACTGACAGACACTCAGACGTGAACTGTAGACGGGGGACACGTAAACTTGCATGAACAGCGGAGAAAAGAACGGAGTGTCCAATCTCTTGGTATCCCTGGAACAGGGAATATAATTATAACTAGTATAACTATACTAACTAGCAGTCTATATACACAGTGTGACGGAGTTGCGCAAGTTCCCAGCCTGCGGGCGTTTTAATTTCAATTAGGAGTGTTATAATTGTTCAGCTTCTAATCAGGATAATCTGAGGAATGTACTGTGTTGAGGGTCACTGGGTAGCGGCATGTAGCGGTCACGATATAGGCCTATGATGGAACAAATGAACCCAGCGTCGTGTCTCAAGCTCATTTTTGCATCCAGTCTTGATCTACTCAACTGAGGCCCACGTGGACGCTTTTTGTACTGATGAGGCGGATATTGATTTCCCTTGTGACTCATACTATTAAAATTAGTCAAGGAACCACAGTTTGAACAGCCGATCACCTAGTTGATAGAGAGCAGTCGGTACAACGTCTGCCTTACTAGTACTAACGGCTACTGGACGTAGGCTATAGGTCACCAACTGTCGAGATAATACCCAGGCCATGATGTGATAATTAGTCGTTGAGTTGTTGCATTTGACTATACCTGTGTGTAACTGGCGATATGGCCTATTATTCATTATCGATAGCGAACAAAGGGTCCACAAACTATACCATTTGCTACGGGGACAAACACGCAGCGGGTTTTTTTTTGCTGCGGGGCACATGCATGAGTCATTGATCTGATAGTATAGTTTGTCGTCCAAACCATTGCCCGGGACCAGCTATAGCGTGTTTTGATAATTGTAAATCGCCGCTGGATTTTTGATTGCATACAATTAATTTATGGCTCGTATAAACGGCATATTAGTTGTACGGTATGAAAGTTGTTTAAGTAGGCGTCAATATAGAGTGTAATGCAATACTAACAACATGTCAAGTGATATAGCGTGGATGAGTTATCGCGTTCAATGGAAGCCACATGTTCATTCATATAGCCCAATACCCTATAGTCGCTAGCATAATCCACCAACTTCAAAGGTTAGCAAAATTTAGCAACGGTCTTCTGTGTGTGTCAGAACCAAATCGGATCCGCGGTTCATTCCGCCAGGTTGGATCTAATACAAATGGTACATGTTTTCACGAATTTGACACCGGAACGGGGTGGTATGTGAAGATTTACCTAAATAATTTATTCATTCAATGGGAGATATACATATAGGTTATATACAGGAGAGTCAATATCCGATACGTGATGGTTTTCGCGGAGAAGGTAATAATATCTCATTTGAGTTGTTATACAATTTATGCTAGGTACAAATATCCAGGGATGTATGTGTCCAGTTGTAATGTTAGTTTGCAACGTCTTTCACCCTACCCAGGCTGATATATAACTACATACATCCCGAGATGGTTTGATCATTAATCAAGTACATTGCTGTCTTGAAAACCTGTTTTAGTTCCCTCCGAACGAACGACGACACGGGATGATTTCATCTATCGAAGTACGGTAATCAAGTCCGTTTAAGAGCCAAAGGTCGAATCTTATCATGATCACATCTTTGTCTTTTCGTGTTTACGTGCAAAAAGTACCAAATACCCGCCCTGAATATCTATGGTATTTAGTTTTAGTGCAGAGAGGTCTAAATAGGTGCATTCGTGCTCGGGGTTTCCGTGATTGCTACATCAAAGAAATTCCATGTGGGCATACTGCTACTATTGGAACAAGGGATTGATGGAATGGACAAACAAGTCGCAGTTGTCTCTCAGAATGTGCAATTTTGCAATTCGATCATAATGACCCTAACTATACCCAGCAAACACAAAACGTTATCATAATTTTTTAAAGAGCCTTTGAACTTGTTCTCATAACGTTAAATGTGGTTAAATAAAAATGTCACAGAAACGTTATTTCAAAAATGTTTACGTAATAACATTATTATAACATCCATACAACATTTTTGATTGATTGCAAATAATTTATAAATATTATATTATGTTATAACGAAAACATGTTTTGAAATAACAGTTAACGTTCTGAAAACCACATTTAACGTTCTGAAAAAATTAGACAAAACATTGTCATAACGTTTCAAAAATGTTTCGTACATCTCCAAAATTGGGCCAATTGATGCGCACTGCTTCGAAAGAATCCCGTGGTTGGTTACGCTGACCCTAATCCACATCTCTAATAAAGACTGAAATAGAGGCTTTATACAAGGCATTACCCGATCAGAAAATACCTTCCGATACAGTGCGCATCAGCTGCCTAAATTAGGCAAATATTGTGCAGAAGCATCAAGGAAGCCCAAACGGCAGAGTTCCTGGTATAATGAGACCATATCGGCACAACTGTATTCCTGTTTGGAAACTCCACTGAAGTTAATACATAATGCTAAAAAAGGAGAATGTTCCAGTCTCTCTGAAACGAAGCTACGATGAGAGACTGAACTGAAATCAATGACACTTGGCGCATAGAGATTAATTTCCATTGTGTAATGTGCGCGGTAGGAACGGTTTATTATTATTATTATTATTATTATTATTATTATTATTATTATTATTATTATTATTATTATTATTATTATTATTATTACTTTTGTTATTACTTCTATTATAATTATTATTAAAGGAGGACATTTGTAGCATGACTATATATAACATGATAAATGACATAATAAATGGTTAGCTCCGGCTGTTTGGATGTGAAGAATAGCGATACGATACTGATTATTACTCATCTCCTTGAAAAATGGCCTTCGATACTTGATCCATATTACCCAAATTGGCTTCTAATTCCTGGGCTGGTGTTGCATTGTGATCCACTTACTTGAGTACACTGGAGGGAAATGGATACACTTGATGTACAGTGAAGTGTTGCGTCCGTGGTAATATTGGTTCAATTGATATACTTGTGTCATAAACATTATTCAACTAGGTAAGATCCTCGCCCACTTCACAATGTTGTTCACTCCTTATCCTATGAACAAACAAGACCACCTAGCAGTGGTAATTATATCTTAACAAGCAATTAGTAAATTTACTCAATTCCCTGGATAGTTTTTAGTGGGATAATTCAGGGTAATCTATAGGCATCCGAAATCCTGTCACCACAACAGTGACAAAACATTTTTTTCTTATTGAAAATCATAAATATAGATTAGAAATAGTCATACATATTGTTTTTGAGGAGGGGAAGGGTGGGCAAGCAAGTCGAATTACCAGCGTACATGACCATGAAAACCTGATTGGCTTGTCCCAGTGGGTCAGTGAAATGGCTCCATGCATTATCTATTCCGAAACTGACATATGATCCTTGCTGTCAATTACCATTAGACCAATACGCTGTAGCACACATTACACATGTCACGACTAAACATAAAAACATGACAACAAAAATGAGGCAAGGAATCACACCTCATCGTTGTGGTATTGTTGACATCAGCGCAGAAACCATGACGATGTCACCTATCAGATCGGGAACACTGTAACTGAAAGGAGCATCCTACAAAGTCTAAACTGACCCTGAGAAGGAAGCAACATAGAAATACGAAGCTGCATTGACCGGTACCTAGACAACAGTACCGAGAAGCTGGAACATCCGTCGGACGAGGAGCTTCGGAAACCAACCAACACGAGACTGAGATTAATTTTGGTTGGTCGTGTCCATGGCCGTATACCAACATGGCTACCCCGATGACGTGTTTGGACCCGCGGGAGGCTACCGAGTTAGCCTCACAAATAATATCAGACAGACCCACCAGACACCTGCAGGCATAGTTGCAGTCTCACACGGGTCCATACCGTACCGCTGTATGCTTCAACACTCAAGTTGTACTTCAGAGGTTTCAAATTGATACGTTGATGAAGTAACTTTAATAATTGTTGATGGATACTCTGCCCACTAAGGATACTATCTGACTACGTGGATCCATACCTCTGATTTTCGAGCTCGACGCGGTAATTTCTAGGCCATGCGCAGGTCAAAAGGTCGATTTGGCGAACTGAATGGTGGTCAAGATAACCTTCTCGAAACTTATTTCACATCGAATCAAGTTTACCCCTAACTCAAAATCGTATAGTAGCCTACAGACATTTCATAGTGGAAACACATTTAATTGCAGGGGTCGGAAGTCATCATAACAATGTTCGCGTGTTTACGGATGAAAAGTACACTATAACATCTGCTTCCTGTGGGAATGATTCAATTCTAGTATAAATGAGTCTAAGCTAATTAATACCTATTAATCTTCGCCATGATCCTCGCCCGGCTACGACTCACCAGAAATGAATTGTATTGACATAGTCCTACCAAAAAGAAACACCAAAATTCGATAAAACGTATAGGTCTAGAACACTCTGTTCAGAGTTGATCGAATCTAGTGCCCTTTTTGTCGAATTATTGATCACCCATGCGAGCGTTACTGAATATAGTCGATCACTGTAACTTGTGCAGCTATATATATCGCCAATTCGCCATCATTTATTGCTCTAGGTGTACGAAATATAAAATTGGATCGTAGTAAACTAATCTCTAATGGTCGCAAAGGTCAATATTCTGTTCCAGGTATCCATTCCAGCCCATATTTATTTTATGCGATCACCGTACGTAGCCTATATAACTTTTTCTCATAATTGCACAGGTGGCCTCAGTTCACTCTGGTGTAGCTAGGCAAAATACCGAACAGCATAATCGGTGAGGCATGCAGTTTGCGGGGAGTTATCAGAAGCCGCGGTGAAACCATGGAATGTTCAACATTATACTACGGTGTGTAGAATGATTCGGGGACGACATTTCAACTGACGGATGTTTGGAGGAGGCGAATCAACCGGATTAAATGTACTGCTGTTATCTGAATACCAGGTTTTGTCTTCAGACAACAGATCGATACCAAGGTTATAGATCTACTGTGGTTTATATCACCACACGGGCCCCAACATATGTGATTTCACTGCACACACGTTCATGTAAGTCAATGCTCTATACGATAAGGTAGCATTGATATATAGCCTAGGCCTTATCCCGGATAAAAAATGATTGTATAACATAGAATTGGTTCGGCCTCCCATCAGGGCGGCAGTGGTAAAATCTAGGTTTGTAGCTGCCGGGCTTCGTAGGTTTGATACTCTGACTAGCAAGTAGGCCCGCTCATGTGTAGTTGTCCTCTGCTCCTAACGTCCGTTTTATGAGTTTTAAATATATGTTTGCGTATGATTGATAAATTATCCTTCATCACAAAACAGCGATTTCAAATTTTGTACCGCGAATCAATGTTTTGTGATGGTACTCGGTATATAGTTCCCATAATTAACGTATGCTGAGTTGCTGTCGATGTTCAGTTGTACATCGATTTTCATCATAACTACAGTAGCCTACGAGCGTGCTGTGCTCCATTGAAATTTCAAACTCGTCGCCATATTCATAGTATATAGTTATGTTCAATGACGACACAAATATAACGAAACAGTGGCGTAGCTACGGGGGCGTGGGAGGAGTGAGACATACCACCATGAAACTTCGTCGCCCCCCCCACCCCCCAATGAGAATTTTGGTGTGCCAAAAAATTAGGAAAAAATAACAAATGAATTAATGAAAAAATGAATCTTGATAGCCTCTAATGTCCGCAACTGAGAAAAGTGAGAGATCGATACTAGGCCATTCGAAAGTAGTCCTGAAAAGACTATCGTGAGCAATTCGGTCGGAAAAACGTGCTACGCGCGCACGGTCGATCCCGTCATAGTCACTAGTTATTAAGCCTATACTTTGTAGCCTACAAGGATGAAGGACTGTCGGTTTCCCTGTGAACGTGGCATTGCGATCAATACTTTCGTAACAACCTATTCTGCCTCAATGTACATTTTTAACACAATGGTAAATGCTACTACAACTGTCTCTGAATTATGTCCTCGCATAAACAAAATATAGGTCTTTAGCTATCACGGGATGTGGCCACCAACCCGTGCTACTGAGGGAAAGAACATACCAGCACCTGTGCAGGGGATATCCCGGATGTCTTTCAATGTTCTCCGTGATCTGTGGAAACTGACAAACAGAACCAACTAGGGACAGCGTGGGCCTAGTGTGTGGGGTGATACACAAAACGTATCAGACAGTAGGGAACATGTGTTAGGCAAGTCAAATAACATGGCTCATATTCGCGCCCAGCGAGGTGCCGCCAAACCGCGTGCTTCGCAGAACAAGCAAACCAACCATTAACGAGAACGCAACGATGCGTAGTGATGTAGCATTTTGTACATAGACAAAACTGTCATATAGTTCACACAATCATTTATTGACCACCTTGCAATGTTAGTCACTCTGACTTTGACTCTGACTATGAGTCATCGCTACCAGAGGTTACAGTAATGACCTCCTTCGTATATACTTCACATTCCTCCTACATCTCACTGCGCTGTGTGTGACTTTTATTCACCTCCCACCACATATATTCGACCCGGCTTAAGATGAGCATCGTTGGCTCATAGGGTTTGTTTTAAAAATTCACTTGCAACCAACTATCTACATCATTATTAACTATTTCACTTGGAGTTATCCCAGAGATTACTTTCTACTTCATCACGGGATTATTTGTGGAGAGTGCCTGAGGACCAAATAAGTTGTATTTGTTCTAGGTAGTTCACTGTCTCTGCATTAATTCGTTTACAATATCTACGCACCCTTTTGGTTAACTTCCATCTCAATCTCTTCAGGATCATTTCGCATCATATTATATTACCACCATTTATTCTGGAGGATTTATCTACACGTACTATAGAACTAGTTTCATGACATTATTATTTACATTCTGGATCAGTTATATATAATAAAAACAATATCACGAATCCACGAGTGGATCACCCGCGCGGATTTATCGACTCCTCGGCCGTGGACTATCTATATCTGAACGGAGCTAATTATTATTCATGGATCGTAGCCGTCTCGCCGACGTACCGTTCAAGGCAATTCAAAAGAACACAAGGAATAATTGAGGTAGGGGTAACTAATTATTCCTCTCATACATCAACATTAATTCATATAACACTATACCTAAATTAATTCCTTACTTCAATGTGACTAAGAAGTTACAACTAGACATGTGCAGGCGGTAGACACCCACTTCCATTAACCATCGAAGGGTCTAAGAGGAGTAGCAACTTGAATCGTTCATTAACAGATCAACATAGACTTATATATCACATTAGCTCACCTAGCTCTATGTCTACAGTAGGGTAAATGAATGAATCAGCAGGTGGTGAAAGCATTAACAACATTTCCGAAAACAAACAGCAGAAGTGTGGGTTTTCCAACCCCCTCCCTTATTCCCTCCAAGCCATTCGCTGTGCCATTCAGAATTGCCATTTTTTTCCCCTTGCATGACCTTGTCATTAACCACTGAACCAACTGACAGGGCAAACTGAATCCAGTTCATATTGACTCTTTAAACCCAAAGCCTATGTCAATAAAGTCGCACAGGGCTAGGGCACAGCAGGGGGTTGCTACACAGATCAATTAGAGCTACAGTAATGGTATGATCATAGCAGTTCAATCTTATTTTTGGAGTGATTTATTGCAGTTTTTGACCTATAATAACTTGTATAAGATAGATGGAACCTTTATGTTTCGGGTACAAACAAACACTGTCCAATGGACAATAGAACCAAATTTCGAGAAAATCCAACGCTATTTGACAATGTAGAGACATTTTGTGTTGTTTTCAGTAAACCATCATTATTGACCAAAAAAAACGATTTATCGAAAAACTGTGAACAAGTTTTAAGGTGCATTACTCGAGGAACATTATAACCAAGTTGCGAGAAAATCCATTATCTTTCTAGGGGGAGTAGCATTTTCAGTAGTTTTTTTTTGTGTGTTTCACTGTCTTGTCGCTACTGATACGATACGATCATCTATCCAAAATCTGCGAACTTCTATCAGGTAGCAACATCTACGGAACATTCTGACCTAATTTCCAGGAAATCTACTGTTCTTTTCAGGAGTAAGGAGCGTTTGACATAACGGCTCATTATGCCTTCGATAGGTCAAAGATGTGTCATCATCCAATGAACATTGTCTCCAAGATTGGTTAACACCGGCCAGAAAACGAACATTTGGCAGGCAAAAAAACCAAAGTTTACAGATGGATAGATATATAGATAGATAGAGTGACGCTCCCATTACAATAGCTCAACCAGCTTAGCTGGTTTGAGCTATAAAAAAAACAGTTCCCTCTGAGTCTCTTTAAGTCCTGCTTTAACATCAAACTTATAGCCTTATTGCCACTGATCAAACAATAACCAGCTGACAGACATAAATCCATTGACTAATCAATCTCTAGGAAGATGGACTGTAGGATAATGAGCTGATAGGTTTAGAAAGTGATAAAACTTGACCTGGGGAGTGGGGAAGTAAATATTGGTATATTTGGCCATCACAGAGTTTCAATCAGGAATAGGCCAAACTGACATGTCTCTGAGCATACATGTGTGGTATTTGGATCATTGAGATAGAATAAACAACATGTGAGTAACCAATTTTTCTTTTGTGAGAGGAATATGTCACTGTCTGAAAATAGACAATAATTTGGTCTTCCCTTGTGACATTGATGATTATTACGAATTTGTTGATCAAACATATCCACAGGTTGATTCCAATTTCCCCCAAAACTAACATACTCATCACCTAACAATCAATACAAGTTTACCCAAATAAGAGTTAAATAACACGATATTGTTCTGTTAGAAGTTATGTCAATGCCTAAACAAAATTAAACGTGTGTCCATTTTGTGCAATTTAAATGCAAACAGCAGACTCAATGCAGGACAAGACCAAAATAAAGTTTCCAAATAGATATCAATCCTCCAATGGTAACGCAAATATGAAACAAAATCGCAGGTTGATCTCCGATTAGGTGGAAATGACCCGTATGCTGTTCAGTGCCAACTGAAGTTCATATCCACCACGTTTTATTCAAATCTAACAAAGTTAGGGACGTCGAATATATCACACAAATTGAAATGACTACCATGTTTCTCAGGTCCACACCAACCAAGTTTTGTTCAAGTAAATTCATTGCAAAATTGTTGAAATATTTGAAGAATATGATATCAATAATTTCCTCAGCTAAATACATTAGCAGTCATGAAACCCATGTATCACAACCGAATACCTATAGCTGAAAACAGTCACTATAGATGAGCGGCCAAACGGCGAAAAGTGACATATTTTAGGAGTTTAGGTACACCAAGGGTGTTAAAGCTACAACATGGCTCATTTGATGGGGAATTTGACGTAGAATGTGAATTTTCCTGTCGTGGAGCTCGAAAGTGTAGCGTTTTTGCAACAGTAAGACTTAAAGTCGCCTAGTCGTCTTCTGCCGAAGTCTAGGCATTGCTACTGCGCAGAGGATATCGTAAATACACCGAAGGCGTCACCAGCACTTCGATCTTGGGGGCACTGACTTTTGATTAGGGGCACATGTCTTCTATCTATGCGACGCGCCACTAGAGATTGGCGCGTAGCGTACAATAATAGTTTTGTTTCCGACCCGCTCTCCCAGATAGCTGGAAATTACTCTCACATGATTACCGAATACTAAATTATGTTAAATCTATATTATGGTTAATTTTATGCGGAATTTTACGTAGAATTGGAATATCCCTGTCGTAGAGCTGGAATATGTGAGGCGAGTCTAGCTGAGTCAGTTGGATTCAGCCGCAGTACTGCTGTAATTGCACCGGGAAGAATTAATTTATTGGTAATGAACTTCTCCTTACTCGTCCAGGCCTCTTGAACAATTGTATCAGAGCACACCCAGCCAGTAACACTATATATTACGATAGAAATGAAATTTACTCAACTCATTTTGGTTGTTCGATTCTGCAGTGTTGAAACAGCGATTTTCTACAATACGAAAAATTAGCTGTCCAAATTTTCCACATGATTTTTGTATTGGAAAATGTGATGCCCAACATGCAAGTTCCCTGTTGGCAATAAGTTGCCAATGAGCATACTTTTCAGGCTGGGCGATCATGTCTTCCAGTCATTATGTAACAATTGATAACATCTATTATACTCTCTTCCACCAACACCTGCACGCATTTGCAAGCGGCTATCATAGTAATATTTTTTATGAACAATGACATTCATCATGACATAGACATATTCCATGTGTTGACAATGGACATCGGTACTTATGTTTTTCAGCAGAGAGCAGATATATGGGGATACACTGTACGGTACTAGGTTTGGGTGACTTCCATGGGTCATACACTTCGTGGTTAGATTCCTACAAAAAAGGCCGATTGTACTGTCTAGAGTTCCTATCGGGTAGTTGCTGCCTTGCATGTCAACATCCGGTCTGAGAGGGAAGAAGACTGAACAATTCATTAACATAGAACGGCGGCTATGTCGCCGCTGCTTCTGACACAGATATCATCAACTATTCTTGCGGGTTTCCCACATATCTGATGGATATGACCGAACTAGCATGGAAAGTCAATTCAGGGAGTTGTGTTCAGACATGTGGACTGAGGAGACTATCATGAAGGATACTGAGAATGGGATGGCATCATAAGGCTAACCATAGAAACACCCGCACTTGCGAGATGGACGCTCACACGTTTATCCTTGGGCGCATACACAGCCGCTATGAGCGAAGTGTTACAACACAAATGGAAGCGATGTTCAAGACCATGCAGAGGAAGTTGCAATGGAGAGGGACGAAAGACATGTGACTGATGTCGACAACATGACGGATCCATTCGATATGCATATGGATGGAGTTATTCCTGACAGCTTCAGACAGAGGAGAAGGAGACAATGTGTGAAAGCTACACGCTTTGTGGAATGTCCCGAGAGTTTTTACTTTCCGATTGGCGAGTCTCCGAGGACGTGACGCTAAGAGGAACCGGACACCCAAATTGTACTTTCAAATTGGGTCATATATAAGACAGGGGGAGGTATATTCTTGTTGACCAGATTTGCAGTCCACTGGGACCAGCATTCTCCTACATTCTTCCAGCAGTGCATGCACTTACTGTGCGCGGTTCTACATCATCATTTCATGGAGTCGGTAAAACAAATGATTGTCATATCATTGTCAAATAAAGTTAGGCAAATAACAGCATTGTAACTAGTTTCGATTTATTGCAAATGCATAATGCACGGATTTTCAAGCTTTGTTCTGTGTAATTGAAAGAAATATTGTAAAAAAAAGCATGGAAACATCTACATGTTGAGATCCATAACTTATTTTGGGATAATTAGTCATTTGTGCATCCTTGTAATCATATGACATACAATTTTCAGCATTTTTACATGAGAAAATATCGATTGAACAAAAAAAAAATGGCATTGTTATGAATTATCCATAAATGTGCCATTGCTTTACCAGAAATGGACATTTAGAGATTTTAGTCGTGAACAATTAAACAAGAGGCCAATGGCTTTAGTAGCCATAACAAATGAGAACGAAATTCATGGATTTTTTTCAAATATATTGATGCGTTTCGAAAGTATCGGTAAAGTAACTCAATATTTCAGAAAATATTGTTACACTTAGGATATTTCTGTGGGAAAATATCATTCAACAAAATTATTATTGCGATGTGGAATTGATAAGATAGCAATTTTTCATTTTGAAAATTTGTAACCCCCGAAAGCAGCATAATAATAACAAATAATTCAACAATCTATGCGAAAAGTGAATTTCTCGAAATATGAGCACATTCATTGGGAGCATAAAATTAATTACCCTCGATGGAACAGAATAATAACAAATAAATACGAATATGAATATTAAGGGCATACAATTTGTTACTCTCACTCTCAGAGCAACGAACTATGGTAAATAACTCGATCGAAAGTGATATTCCTATAAAACGAATACACTCATTGAGGGCATAAAATTTGTTGCCGTCGAAACACCGGACTATTGTAGAATAACTCAATCGAAAGTGATATTCCTAAAATACGAATAGGCCTACAAGCATTGAGGGCATAACATTTGTTGCTCTCCAAGCAGTGGATACGAAAAACAGGCTGCCTGGCTATTCCACTGGTTCAGAAGGCAATTAATTTATTACCCCAAGGACGAGGTCCGCGGCGTTCCCGCACTGTGTTTCTTGCATACTACGAGCGAGATGTCAAGAACTGGTGTGGAGGAGGTAACTAATTTTCTACCTTTTTTAGACTGGAAAATATTCACCACGGAAAACAGGCAGCCTGACTCAGTCGACTGGTTTGAGTGGTTCAGAGGGCGGATAATTCGTTACACCCGAGGCGGGATCTCGGCGGCGTATTCGTAGTGTATTACTATGGAATACGAGCGAGATCTACAAGAACTTATGTGTAAGGAGATAACTATTTTCTCTGAGCTTAGAAATCTGCTTTCCGAAACTCCGTTCACAGAATTTTAAGATGATTAGTTTAAAAAAATCGATTACCTTTTGAGCATCTTTGTGAAGATGCTATGCTGTATATGTTAAATTGAAAATGGACTGATGTGAACATACATAAATGTGTCAATATTTATCGCTACAACTTAGAATGTGGCAGAACAAATGACCTGTAGGAAAACGCAGAAAGTATAGTTGTGGTAAACTGGTTCAAGTCCCGTTCACGGCACCACAGATGCAGCCCGGACGCGTCGATTCCAAAATAGGGGGTTCAGCAGTAACGGAAAATGGACACACCGTGTTGACGTTACGGTAGCTTATAATGGTCGCATTTGACAGTAGGCCCCATGAATATAATACATTATTGACATGATTGAGTAATATTCTGCATGACTGAGCATAATCTGATTCTCTGTTCGTGTAGCGATGGAGGATACGTAAGCGGGGCCACTGCTAACGTTAATGAACATATATTCGTACGTATCAAGTGATACAATATTTATCCCGTCGATTCACATTTCACAGACATTTGGCTAATAGCTATACCAGTATGTATGAATTCTTACGAGCTATGCATTATTCTAAATCTCTCCATATTGTCGCATACATTGCATTGACGACGTACATTCCGTACGAATTTTGGTCCGCATTGGTTGCAAATTGATGATATTGATCATAGTCACTTGGATTCCTATTAGATATTGTGTGATACGTACGAATCGGAGTTCTCTATTGACGCCAGTACGAATCGAACACTAGAATATGTTTATCCTATCGATTCACGGGCAATTGGCTAATAGCTATACCAGTATGTATGGATTCGTACGAGTTATACATCATCCCAAATTCTTTCATAACGTCGCATACATTGCATCAACGCCGTACGATTCGTACGAACTTTTGTCTGCATTGGTTGCAAATTGATCATAGTCGCTCGAATCCGTATTATATATTGTGTGATACCTACGCATCGGAGTTCCCTACTGACGTTTAAACATAATTCGTACGAATCAACACTATAATAATTATGCTCATCCTATCGATTCACGGACATTTGGCTAAAAGCTATTATACGGCAATGCCCACTTTCCTACTCATCCGACTGACCAAGATTCCACTAGGGCACACATGCCCAGT
>JAUOBX010620633.1:0-15626 GCA_032360705.1 Eupentacta quinquesemita | reverse complement strand
AATGGTTTGAAATCAGAGTTTTCCTTCTCCTAGATGGATTGCCTTCACCACGGCTAAGGAGCCCCATCTACCCCATACTGTTTTTCATTGGGACGGGGGTTTTAGTGTTGTATCTCCTAAGTTATGGAATTCTATTCCACTTCACATCTGCAATTCAGATACTTTGAGCTGTTTCAAGAGCAGGCTGAAGATGTATATTTCCCACATGTGTCTAATTTAATGGTTTTGTTTGTGTGCCACTTTTTGGTTGTAAAGCACAATATACAAATGTATTGTAATAAATCCCTCAGAACTGCTTGGCCATCCAAGCTAAACATCCATATGGCTGAGGTTAGCCAAAAAGTATATGATCAGACTCCTTTAGTAGAAGCTAATTAGATAATTAACCTTCTCCTCTTACCCTCTTCAACAGCAGGCCGTGACTGCTTTTTAGCTGGCGCAGCCTTTTCTTCTTGGGTCTTCAATCGCTTTCTTGTGTACTTGAGGTGTTCCTCAAGCCAACCACTGGCAGGCCGTCCTGTGCCCCCCTTCATATAGAAGGCCTCCTGATAAGGACAATGAACATGAACACCCATAAAAAACATGCACACATTTAGCAGTACAAGGAGTGCTATGTCTAAACTAATTTGATAGTTGGGCAATTCCATTGTCACGGATGTGACATTTGCACACTTTGAGAGGCCATCATTCTGGTGTGGACCCATTGTGCCCATTTCTACCATCACTTATCAGTATGTCGTGAGATGTAGTACCACCAAATAAAAGACCTTGAAGTTCAATTGTTCCTTTCATCCTCAAATTTGCAAAAAAAAGTGTGTCACGGACGTGACAAGGCAAAGTGAAGAAAAAAATGACTCGTAAAGTTTGCTATCACATCCCTGTAAATTCCCTCAAGATATAACAAAATGTTAACAATATATTCGAACACAAGGTAATGAAGTTTGTCTCAATCAATTGTAACCTATCTGAATTGAATCACTTATACTAATCTGGAGCTCATTTTCATGTCACGGATATGACAGTCCACTGTCACGGACGTGACACACTCCAAACTGAATCACTATGACACATTGTGATTCAATTTTGAATTGAGTTATCCTACATATCCATTAGAATTTAGGTGTTTACTGGACCCTGAACTGTTCAAGCTGCATACTATTTCACAACTAGGCCTACCATATTCATCCCAATAGTGGCCCACCCCCTGATAGAAGCCCACTCCCATTTCCATGCAGAGAGACAATAACACATGTAGATTCCATAACATTAACAAGGGGAACGCTATGCCAAATATCACATTTAGCAATATATAGCATGGTAATCATTGCCAGGGAGTGATAATTGCACATAAGGATCAGATTGAACCCATGGGGTTACTTGTGTCAAGTTTGCAATGATACATGTCACGGACGTGACAGCAAATGTCACGTCCATGACAGCTGAAAATGTCAAATTCAAGGTGAAAACCGAAATAAATTTATCGAAAATGTATAAAATATGCAACAATATACTGTTTTCTCAAAACTGATATATGATTCGAAGTGACCAATGAGGTTCTAAATTTTCACATTTTTGCCCTTTGGTTGACATTTCTGTGGAATTGCCCAGTTTTCAAATCAACCTTCCACAGTCCTAGGTAGAATAGACACCAAAACAACTTCAATTTTCCCACAGAACCCAAACAATACTTACTGGCCTGAGACAACCAGACAACTTTAGTACATTCATTTGCAGCCACCTCAACATGGCATACATAATGTTATTTTTTTAGTGTTAATAGATAGAGTTCTTGCAAATGCTACAACAATTGCAGAAAATTTTACTCCAGTCTACAAGCCAGTCAAGTGGCGCTCAACCTTGAAGAAGTGAGTCGAGCCAGTGTTCTATCATAATATACAAAACAATATACATACGTGTCCTCTTCCTCTTGAGTCTTTTAGGCAGGGAAATGCTTCTGTTATTGCTTGCGCAAGAGCTTCCTTGTGGAATGATGACGGTCTGTGGAGAGAGTGTGAAAAACATAACTAATTTTGCAAATAAAAACAACATTTGAACAAAAATCCTACTGTTCATGACCTCCTAAGCGTGACAAAGGTCACAAGGTTCACCCTTTTACAAGACAGTAGTACTTACGAGGGTGCCGAGGTCTCTCATTGCATTTAAGACCGATGATGACGTCATCGTAGACCTCGAAAAAACGAAGCGCAGCAGAGGTCTTAAATGCGATGAGATACCTAGGCACCCTCGCTTTGAGCATTTAAAAACGGTAAAAAAGGGATTTTTTATCGGATTTTAGAAGTTCATAATAAAATCTCCTAAAACATCTCGGTGACGTCACAATTCATGACGGGGTAGATGTAGTAAAGTCAGAGCAACATCACATACCGTAGTTTACTTTTTCCTACTGTATCACCACAAGGAATCATATGGTCAATCATGATCGTCTGGTCCATTACTAGTTGCAACTAAGTATGTTACGCCCTATCTTTACTAAGTCAAATATCAATAAAAGTTTACATCGGCACTAAATCGAGGGCTTGTAGTCAAACTGCTGCGATCAAAAACTGAACAGACCAACACCATTAGATTATTCAAGATCCAGACATCTACGATAACCCCGATTTACTACTGAGAATAACAATTGGAGTCTGCGGGGAGAAGAAAACACTCCGTATCGACTGATTTTTGTGATAAAAACGGTACGGAGGTGACTGACTTAAGCTTTGTATGCTATGCATTGTTACACTGTGTTGATCTGTATGCGATAGGCTAGGCCTAGGCTTACAACGTTCTGGTGTCGACAAGCTACAGTAGCCTGTACCACGGTCTGTTGTGACTTGTGACGTCATAATGACAACTATTCCAAAACACAAAACAATCTCACGATAGGATAACTAGTTGGTTGGTATGGCAATCCCACTCAACACAATTGTTTGTTAGCAATTCTCCCCAGACTCCCCAGACAAACTGGCCATGGTCCGAATGGAGATTCGAAACTGGTCTCGAATGAACCAGTCGGGTCAGCTCAACCAATCGGATTGCAGGAAACCAATAAAGGTGTTTATGAATGTAAATTGATAGGTTTTATAACTGAATTCTAATTACATACAGCCTAGCACAGTCGCTCACCAGCTAATATTATAAAGCGTTTCAATGTGAACAAGAGTGCTATAAATGGCACAGTAGCTCACCTGGTACGTGTACATTTGTTTCACTAGTGCAATCTGATGAGAAGTGAACAACCTTATTCTGGCGCATATTTCACTTGTGTACAGGAACTTACTTGTGACTATGCTTAAGAACGAGCTCGGCAACACAGACTGAGATGAGTACTCTTCGATCGGGTGGTGACAGAAGCCGGTCCCTTCTAATGTTGGTGGCAACTGATTGTCCTCTAGCGCTCCTCTCCATCAGTTCAATAACATCCTGGCAATTAAAAATGACTGAAATTTAAACTTGTGATTCAGAGAGGGCTTCCTTAACAAGGCGACCACCCCCAACGTCTCGTCTGGTTACATGATCAGTGGTTTACAGCCCGTTTACTAAATAGTATTCTTGTCACCACGCAAACAACTAAAAGGCAATCCATGTGCTGGTGAAGACAGTGTGCTTCCAGATTTTGTTATTAGAATTTAGCAGAACAGCTTCACTATTTTAATATTATGGATGGTACAGTACAATCTAATTCATGAACATTTAAACACACCATTAAAAGAAGAGCTAAGTTGGGATGTACGTGTAATGAGCTATGTGGTTTTCAATCCCCCAAATGCATAATTAGTAATTTAGTATACTTACAAAATGCACTGCTTTTTGTCGAACCAGCTTGGGTGGGGGAGAAGAGGCTGATGGGATGTCACTAGACCCTGATGGGGAACCCTCGCTGCTGCTCACAGGTAGTGTCGATTGCGACCCTGGGGAATGTGCTCCAACGGTAGAGACCTCAAAAAGATCAGAGTCCCATGAGGACTCAGTGGTTGTTTCGGAGACAGCCCTTGGCTGAACAGTGTCAGTGTTAGCAACTGTTTTGGCATCCACCTGTCAAATTACAGTGGATCAGTAGAGAATGTTGAAAACATAGCCTGCTTTTAGACTAAATTTGAAATTGAAACTGCAATTAATTAAATGCAGTTGGCTTTAGGCCTTTAAGTACCAACCAAAATTGTTGAGAAGCGTTGTTCTTCCCTGTGGCAAACAACCTAATAGTCTCTTCCACGTGTCAAAACATAAAACATCTTGTCAGTAATGTCACTACACTTAGTTAGATGTAGGGGTCTCTGTGATTTGACATGATCAAATTCTACCAACCTGCGACTGTTTAGTCTTGGTGAAATGGCATATGCATGGTAATGCCTATAAAAGTGTTTTGTGTCCCATATTTCCACCAAAAATAGGACTTTCCCTTCAAAAATTATAATTTGCTCAATTTGGGCAAACTCCGGTTCACCATCTTGAAGACCTGTTACGACAACTGTTCCTTTCCTGAATACATAACTCTGAAAGTCCAAGCAATTCACTGATACCAAAGGTATATCATCAGCCTCTGTCCCCAGCAACTGTTTCAGTTCATCTACATTCTCATATGAACCTAGTTCAACAACAGACTGCCCAGCAAGAGCAAACCCTTGAGTATCTCTGATATGGGGTTTTAGCAAGAGGCCAAATGCGTGGGAAACCTGGTGTTTGTTAGCTAGCGTTTTCGCAATATTTCTGAAATTATTAGCGTTCTTTGCAAAAGTCTTTAGCTGCTTGTGTTTACCCTCAAATCTCATTGAGCTATATTGTTGAAGGGGCCCGAGAAGTCTGATGCACCTGGGGTAATGTATCAAGAAATGATGCTTCGGGATAAGATGCCGATTTGGAAACAGCATCATAAAGAGGCCATGATGGTCTCGGATCAGGGCACTGAGATTAGAAGTTTCCTCTTCACTAATGCCTTTGGACATGATTATTTTGGTGATATCAACCAAAAGCAACAACAATTCCCATGTGTTGTCATTCTCTGGAACCTTATCCCCTATTATAAGTGGGAGGTTAAAAAGAAGGCACATCATTTGTGCAGCAGACTGGCCACTTGCTCCTTTAGGGTTGGCAAGGGAAGATTCTTGAATCAGAGATGGGCGATTTCTACTATCAATGAAGCCATAACTGAACGAAGAGATTCGCCTGTTCAACTCTGCAAGAGTAAAACAGCCATTATCTATTAGCTGTTGCAAGACCAGTTTCATTTCGTAGGGAGCAATTCCCTCAAAAATGTCATGCATCAAATCCACAGAAAAATTTTGTGAAACATGGTAGCCAGGTAATTCATTCAATAATGATGACCTAGACAGCCCGGTTTGACTCAAGTTGGAGATTGCAATATCAGCATCATAGGTATCCTTGTTTCTGAGAATGCTGCTATCCTCTTGAAGAGCTTTTGAGGCATCACTACGGTGCATCTTGCAAAACCTACAATAGAAGTTTGCCGAAAAGCTCCCAGAGTAGCCCAGCATACAATGGAGAGCAAGATTGTCACCCGTCACTTGAAACAAATGTGGTTTCACAACTCCATTATAGTCAGGACAATCCACTGCCAAACCATTTATGTGAAGGTTTTTCATATCTTCCTTGAATTGATGAAGTATTCTATCCATTCCATACTTTGAAAGTGTGCCAGACTTTACAAGGGCGAGCAAGTGAATGTTGTTCAAGTTTGATTGAAGACTTCTTGGTAGGTTCAGAATAGTTACATAGAAGGCACACAGCTTGTGGACACCTTTCCTTGCACCCAAAGGGTTGGCTGTTTCAAATTCATCACTGTACAACAACAATTCAATTTGAGGATTGTTGTCAAGGTCCTCATCATGAGGCTTACCTAATTCACCATCCAAAAAACTTGTCATCACTCCTTCAAGACTCTGCTTCTGTTCTAGTATCAAAGGCATGACCCCCTTCTGTTCAAGAATTCGTTTCAGAAGTTTGGAGATTGGAACATACTGATATGTGTCATCCTTCAGATTTTGCATTGCCACACCATCATGTCTGCTAGTTTGAAAGTTGATACTTTGACCTAATACTATCTCATCTGGTAGTATTAATATGTTTTTTGACTTCAAATAGCTGATCTGTTTGTATTCAGATGAGAAATCATCGAAGGGATCAATATCCTCAAAGATATTAAGTATTTCCTGAACATGTCTTTCAGATTCCTCAGGGTTGGTCATCATTCTACGTAATTGGAGCTCTGTCTTTTTCTTAATTACTGCCAGAACAACTTTCAGTATTTCTTGAACTTGAGTAACTATTTCACTTGATGCTGAGTATGGTATACTATTATATGACCGGAGGGTAGCAATGAAAGCCAGGACGACATCACTAATACTTTCATCTTCTGAAATGTCAGAATCGATGTCATCATTTCCATGTTCCATGTTGACTTCACAGTCAGTATCATCTTCATTACTCTGGTTCAGGCTACCACTATCGACCATATGAGCCTGTGGTGCCCCCTCCGCACCCACAAATTCCTGAGGGGGTAAATTATCCCTCAAATGAACTGAACAAATATGTCGCCTATAGCAAGAAAGCCAGTGAAATGTTGCTGTACAATTACTTTGCATGCAAATTAGCCTTGTTTTAGAACCAGAGTGTATTCCATGTTTGTATTTGAGGTGATTAAGCAGTGGCTTTATCTTGCTTCCCTCTATGGTTTCCAGACACTTAAAACATGTAAGCATTGTTGGTAGATTTTTGTTTCAGATATATCAACAAAAAAAACAACGAACATATGTCTGCCACTTGGAATGGAACTTCAATCGCAACCCAACTTTTGGTATGAGCTCTTGGATGGAACGATCATCCAGCAACTGGAAAGCTGTTGAGTCAATGTCATTATCTGAAATGAAAGAAAATGAGAAATATTCATTCTGAGAAAATATTTATAGTTTGCAGCCTAATTATTCCATCTTTAATACCAATTTTATCATGAGTGGAATTGTTGAAGATCTCAAATCTTACACAAGTCCACAGTGTAGAGCTTGGCACGGTTGGGCGGTTGGCTACAGTGTACTGCAATTCCGTGTAAATAGGGACATGACAGCTGAAAATAGAAACTACCAGGAATAGACCAGAACTTTGCTGTTGTGCAGACATTGTATTGGGTAGATCAAATCCACAAAGTCAATCAGATATCTTCCTTCAAACAAAATTGAGGATGTGATGAAGATGGTGGCTACAATGACCTAATTCAGGTCTTCCAAACAGCTCGAAATGCCTATTTTGCATCTCTAAATTGGAGTTGCTGAAGTGAAGAGTCATTAACTAATACATTTTCCTATAATGTAAGAACCTTTGTCTTGCTTGTGTCATGTCCAAAATTCTGGACAAATGTTCCGTTTTTGTAAAAAAAATGATATATTTCACCACTCAAAGCAGAATCCTGCATTGTAACGCCCGTTACGTTTTTGAAGGGAAGTTGTCATAGCTAACACAAAATTGAGCAGAATTTCTGGAAAATGCAAATGCAAAGCTAAGTTGATGGGGGGTATTGGGATTGAGTCATATTCAATAATTTGAATTGCCGGTTTTCGCGCAAAATCACCGTAACGGGCGTTACGAAAGGCTGTGTAACGGGCGTTACATGTATCTCTTTTCAATGACAAAATACAGTTAGGGAGCAATTATCCAGTACAAATGTTGGTTTATGGAATACAATTATGATGTACTGGCCAGGCCTGAACAAATTAGCATTAATATTAGGAGTTTTGTTGAGTTACCATGATCCAAGCTCCACGAGATGAGTTCGGTCAAATCACTTGGTGGCATGTTTCAGTGCCTCAAAGAATATGCTGGGACATATAATAACCATTGCCTTGGGTTCTCCATACCTTACATTGGCCATAAATTACAATTCTGGCATGAATATGAAGGTTGGCATATTGTTCGCTGAAAAAAAGTGCACTTCAGAATGACTTTTACTCATTTTCAAGACAATTTTGTGATTTCGGACCATTTTGAGAGGGTGCTGATGAAAAACCAAAAGAGACATAAACCCCTAATTATCATATCTCGTTCTCCCCAGATAGGACTCCTGTTTTGACCAGTATAGGATGAGCTGCTATCAACATTGCAAAGTTACGACCATTTGGAAATGCTACTTTGTGCTTTTCCATGAAAGTTGAAATTGACCTGTTTTTGACCAAATCTGGGGTATTATTGACTGGGAATGGAGAATATGTGTTTCAAATATGTCTCTTAGCCACAATGTAACCCACAACCATGTTTCCAGCAAATTGCACACAAGTAATGTGAACATTTTGGCTTGACATGATTACACACAGTAAGTTAATAGGGATTTCATCTCCAAATGTTGTGATTTGTGGACTTCTTGGGGAGGTCATAACTTGCCACCCGAATCATTGAAATATGTAATAGTGTCACAGAATGTTGCACAGACTCTCCCCCTATACCCCACACAAGATGAGTAACATTAAGTGTAATGCAAGTACTCCAACAATGACATTTGGCCAAGGTATGTGGGTTACCAGCTGCTAATTGATGAGAATTACAGGCTGAATATGATGGACATGAATTTGAGTCGTATTCACTAAATTTCGAAACAGTATGCAGGAAAATGAATGGAAATCATCCACAGGATTGAGAGAACCTATTCATAGGCAAGATAGACATCACAGGCTATTGTATCACAGATTTTGCACCCCTAACAGGTAGCATTTTTGGACAGTGTAACGCCCGTTACGCAAATGTAACGACCGTTACGCTGAGAAAAACATGCACTGGTGATATAGTATACACCCAGTCAACTTCCTGAATACCTATTGGTAAACAACTAGTTACCTACCACAGGGTTATATATAATTTAGATAAAAAAGTGTTAACAATTCACAGAGTTTGCCCAAAGTAAAATATGTGGTTTTGCAGATTTTTCGTACAAAATTGTTATCAAAGTTCTGGTAAAAATAATTTAAAGGAATGTAAAATACTTAGATGCTTTGATAGTTATGGCCACTTTCTACTTGGGTGTGCTGAAAACCTCAACACCCCTGATTTTCATGAGTGGGGTTTTCAGCACCCCTCTCTAAAATAGGCAATATCACAGGGAAGTTATTTGAAACCATCATATTATCATTCTAGGATAACTCGTTGACAAGATGACCATTTTTCTTTTCAAAATACTTTATGCCAGGCACTCTGAAGGCCAATAGACAGTGCTGTAGTGAGTCCACCTCGGGTGAGTCCGAGTCTAGAAGCATGAGTCCGAGTCCAGTGCCTGAATGTCACTTGCAAATTGTTGTTCACATGTTTACCATTTCAGTCACAGTAGGGTACCCCACAATGGAGAGTTGGTAGGCCAATGGTCATGAAAATATGACTCCATCTAATATTGTACCTATGGGGTAGTACACTAAGGTTGTCTAAACCGCAATTCATAATTCAGCTGATAAGTGTGCGAAAAGGAGCAACAACTGTTATAGCGCAACACGCATTGTGCGTCATGGGGGGAACCATGTGTAGAGTCTATGAGCGACCTTCGCGCCGTGCCCCCCATGACGTCATCAACTCCAAGAAGTAAATTTGAATAACTCAGCAATGCAACATGCTAGAATCTTCAAATTTGGGGTGTGGGTTTTTTCACATGCCCTCTTTACACCAGTTTGAAGAGAATCTGTCACATGACCATTGGCCTTTAAGTTCAATGCTTTTCCATGTATCCAATATCCATATTGACACCAACGAGGACACCAGCACAAATATTGGTAGTAGCATAGGGGTTTGACACCGGCATCAACACCAGTTTCAATAACATAACGCTCAACATTTTACTCTAGTAGCCAGTAGGGTATTCCCTGATTCCCATAGTGTACCTGTATGCCCAGTGTTGCTATCAAACCAATACTGAGTAAAAATAGGAGCATCATTTGGCCATTTGGGAGGAATATATTGATGTTGAATGATCAAATGTCAGCATGGTAGCTTATATCCATAGGCTAGGCCAACACTTTCGGATCAGACATATTAGGTCATGGACAAATTTGACATTCAAGCACCGTAGTCACCTGCTTGCAATTGGTCAACTGAGTACAAGGTAACCTTATAACTTAAGACAATTACCATCAGTATATTTGTATGGATCCGTAAAGTGCAGAATTGGGAAACTGATGGGTAATATATGGAAGTCAGTTACTGGAATGTGGAATGCATTGCGATGGTATGCTGCCTTGCTAATGAGCCTAATCAATTGCCTTGATTTAATGCTGTCGATTAGTTACCCCTGGTTTTCGGGGTACATTGACACGTAAATAGGCCTAAAATTAAGCTAAAACCTAAGACGCAGTGCACACAAATCAATATAATTGAAGAAATTGCCTTTGGACTTTTGGCAATGTTGTATGAAGATAACATTTCTGGACCGTCTCATCAAAGAAGGGAGGCTCTGGGAAAGCTGCAGAAGCCGAGGAGCATTTTGTAGCTTAATTGTAGCCATTTAGTTGTTAGGGTTGTACATCACACAATGTAGTCAACGTCAGAGGCAATTCAATCACAGTTAAGTAATCAAAACAATGTGCACTAGTTACAGTTCCTGTACTGTTTTCTGAATAATTAGGGGCAGATTTAGTAGTTTTACCAGCTATTTTTCACCCGGATACAGGTACAGTATAGTTCCAATCCAACACTGTCTTGTCTCATAAGTGGGTATATATATGAGCAGTCCTGCCTGTTATATCATATTGAGTGCAATTCCCACACACTCAAGCCCAAACATCACATGTCTGTGCACAAGCCTATACATTCCAGTTGTTGACTTAGCCAGCGTAATTAAGTTTACAATCCCAGTTGTTGTAAACCTAGTTATATCTATCTCTTGCTTATTTAGCGCTTTCCAACGTCATAGACATTCTCATTACACCGATCATAGGAACCGTTACACACTCCGACAATCCTGGAGAGTAAGTTCCTGTCATTGTAGGTGCAGGTTGTACTCAGATTCTTCACAGGTTCCCATTTTCACCTGGGTGGAGTGATGCAACAAGATAAAGCGCCTTGCCCAAAGACACACTGTTACAGCTCGAACCCACAATCTTCGGGTCACAAGTTCAGAGCCCTACCGCCAGCCTCTAGGCTACACGCTCCTCATTAGGCCTACACTGTACCTACTGTATGATTGATGGTTAGGGGCTAGGGTAGGTAACAACAGGTTGGGGCTAGACTGGCAGTAGAGATGTTGAAGCCCAAAACCAACTGTTTGCTATCAATCATCTACAGTATGCATTTTCACAAAGTTTATGTTTAGACTAAGACCCACAACAAATTTGGTAAAAAATCGGAAGCAGTTTTTGAGATATTCTGCATCAAACATGTCAGGATGACATCAAAATTCATTCAAGGCCCATTGACTTAATTGTGCACAAAATCCCCAGGGTTTTGTTTTCTTTAATATGCACAAAAACACTTGAAACAGCTGTAAAAGTTTGATTGACAGGTATACGCCTAGCAACTGCATGACAACTGCACAGCGACGCACAGCAACAGATGTTGAGTTTTCTGATCTAACTGCCAAATGCTTTTGGTAACATTTTTGGTTTGTCTATCTTAGCCCTCATCATGCTTAATTTTTTACGCTGTATGTCTGTAATCTGTATGCCACTGAATCCTTTTGAGAGATTAAAATCAATTGGGATATGAATGTTCTGAGTTATTTTGTCATACATCATATCCTTTGGAATTACACAGATATGTTGTTAATGGAAGTTGTTCAGTATTGTATGAACTTCAAATTGATGCCAAATAAAAAAATATGCAAATTACCTCATTATTATGCAAATTTCAGTAAAACATATTATTTGAGAAAAACATAAGAAAAAACAGCAAATTGTGCCAATGGAACATCATCATCGCGCAATTGGGCCAATTACAGTACGTTATCATCATCGCTAATGATGTCCGACTCCTCACCTTCATTTTCTGAAGAAGAATCACTTGAAAATCACATTCAGTCCCTGAAAATTCATCCAAAATCGGGACCAGCATCTATGTCCGGATTGTCTGCCATTTTGAAAATATATTCGTGAAAACAATGCTCGATTACGCCGGAAAGTTCACAATGCAATGCTGCTACGAGGTGTCCTTTAGAAGTACAGGTATGATTTCCACGAAATTTACGAGGGTGCATGGGTGTACTACACGCTTGTAGTTGGCTTGTCGCCTGTCGCGAGCAGCGGACATGTAGTGTCGCCTACAGCATGATGGGGGTTTGAGAACTCGATAAATTCTACAAGTTGTCAGTTTTTTACAGAAAATTATGGGGACCATGTTTTTCAAAACAGCTCAATTTTTTAGAATAGGCCCAGTGAGCAGTGGAACTTTTTGTAACTGATATTCAAAATAGGGCCACGAGGACTGATAGAGATTTTCTTTCTCTTTCCAATGATGTATAGGTTGGCAAAGCTGTGAATTCTACATTAAAGTAGTTGATTTTTTTAACCAAAACCATTTTTGTATAGGACGCACCTGCCTTTCTATTTCTTGCTGGGGGGGGGGTGGAAAATCTGTGATATCTCTGATATTTTTGACAGAAACACAGATTCAAAGGCATGCATGAGAGAACATACATGTGTAAATTGATGATATTTTCTGTATCAGAGTAAGAGAAAGCCAAAAAGTAAACTATTATGATCTGATTTGGCATGTGTCATATTTAGCTCAGTAAAAAGTGTGAGGTACCAGTTCTGCAAAATTTTGGATGAATTCATGCACTGCACAATTTAGGTAATTAATGTTAGGGTTAGCAGCCAATGAGGTATGGATTGATCTAACGAATGATCATTAGGCCTATAGGCAATCTGATAAATACTTCACAATTCCATCAAAAATAACAGATAAATGCTCTGTGACTCTGCTAATTTTCCAAGTAGGCCTATACTTCAGGATTTCATGAATACTCTGGGATTTCATTCAAATTGTCCATGTATGCTTTAGAATTTCGTTTTGTTGTTCAGGTTGTCACAGTCACTCCCATGCTTGAACCGGAAGATCTAGTCCACGGATTGCCCAGTAATGATACCCGCTAAACCAGGGTTGGCGCTAGGCGCGGGATTGCGCGCATATTCCCGCACATGGAAAAAAGTTGGGGGGGATTCCCCCCCCCTAATTTTTTTTTTTTTTTTTTTTTGGTCATACTCGATCTTAACAGAGCTCTTCTAAATAACAATACTGATGCCCAAATGTCATTTGCTAAAGCATAGAGCTGGTATAACATCATTTCATGTTGCAGAAGTCCAAATTTACCTGCAATTTATGTATTTGCGATCCGGAATTTCTCGTGAATTTTGAAAATTCCCCCCCAAAAAATTAGAAATCCCCCCGAAAATTTACCCGAAGGGGAAATTCCCCCCAAGATTTTCAGACCTGGCGCCAGCCCTGCGCTAAACCCAGGATTGCCCTAGGCCTATTATATTAACGTGGCCCAGGTATGGCCTCTTCAGGGCCTAATTAAGCCTGTAGGCTACATGATGTCCCACTCCTACTAGTAGTAGTACTAGGCTATTACAGTGTTACCAGCGACCGTTGATGAAAAAACGCTAGATTTGCGAAAATAAAACCCCAGAATACGCCAAATGGTAGTTTGAGTCAATTTAGCATGGATTCGCATGATAAATGGTCACTGATCACAAAATCCTTTTTTAATAGCCGATTTCAGTGATAGTTGGACTCAGAAACTAAAAAAAATAGACTTCATTTTTGGTACGAATATCCCGAGACAGGGTAAAAATCATGAAAATAATTTTGGATGGGGTTCCAAGTGAGAATTTGGTCTCAAAAGTTCCAAAAACTGTCCATTTTTCGTGACTTAACGCTAGATTCGGCCAATTTTGAAAAAAACTTACGCTAGAACCCCAGATAGCTCTGAAAACGCTGAATCTAGTGTAAAAACGCTAACTCTGGTAACGCTGGGCTATTATCTGTAGGCTAGGCCTTAGCCTAGACCCAAGTACTAACTTTAGTACAATAGTACATTAGTAGCCTAATTTAGGCTCTAGGCCTAGGCTAACTGTTAGTGTTAGTGTTACTGTTACTAGTGTTAAGGTCGGATTCCATATACGGATGCGGGATGCGGCAAAACACTTGAACGTCGCTTGTACGCGAACAGAAACTTGTAAAATGCACGAATAAGCTGTATTATGATAACATAGATGAAAACAGATCCCAACGTGGCAAAAATCCGTCCTGTGAGCAAAGGAGTTAGGCTATGTGGAATATCTTCCTCAATATGGAGCACTTCAACGCCAGTATTTTTGAGCTATTATGATGGTACCCGGTAACTTCGCGATGCTAAGTTGGAAAATGTACCAAGGTCGAGGATACGGTGACAATAACTCTCACTACCAATCCATACTCATGGAATATTCTCTTTACATGGAAAATACGGACAAGTTGAACTCCAAATTCATTTTGAATATAACGATGAATAACAATTTAATTTGTCAGTCCGACTTGCGCATAATGAACAAAATTCACTCAACATCGCGGGGTCTCACACAGTGTACACTATACACACGAACACGCATGCATGTGCGTTCTCAGTACGTAGGTACATTAGTGCAGCAAGTTGCATTGACAATTTGACTGATTTTGCTAACGATCTTGGCTATTCAATTCACACACTAATCGACCGGAGCCAGTCGTGATCGTGTTTTCCCGTAAAGTACAATTTGAATGATGATAAAATCGTCTAAAAAAGTGACAGCTTACTGGTTCGTCAATCATTCTTAGAAGATATGACATTACTCCAAATTTTGAGGCATCAAATTGTTTGAGGTAAGCTTGATTTCAAGCGTTATCTGACCTTTCAGTTAGGCCCGCGAAGTTAGGGAACACGCGAAGATACCGGATTCTACCATACATATTTATTGTGCTCGCGCATCATCCTATACCATTTTTCCGTTCCAAGAGTTATTCTTCTTCACGAGACAATAATTTCTAAATTGATACCGCATCCAGGATCCGCACATATGGAATCCGACCACTTTTAGTATACTGTTACTGTAGTGTTAGGCCTAGTGTTACTGTTCAGTGTTAGGCCTACTGTAGCCTAACACTAACAGTATTACAGGCCTAACTTTAGCCTAGGCCTAGCCTAAACTGTAAATTAACAAATTGAACAAACCGTAGGCTAGGCCTAATGCATTTCATGTAAGTTTACCTATGAACGTAGGAATAAGCTCTTCCATTCCCCATTCTTCCAGCAAAACGGAGATATCTGCCATTTCTAATCCTGGAATCATTTTGTGAGCTCATGAGCTGACTTCGAGTTCGAGTTCGAAGAACTCACGCGCGTGGAAAAGCTGCACTGCACTAGTACTTGTACTATGTAGTCGCACTGCATAGGCTATATTGCATGCACAGTGCACCCTGCATGCACACGCGAAACGTACGTCCTGTGTCGTGCTTGCGGGGGTTTGCTTAAAATATAGCAACCATGGTCTCACACATGTGCACATAATACATTGCCAAACATGATGGTGAACAAACTGCTCATAGAGGTAGCAATTTTTGATGGAACAGTTGGGGAAATATCACTCCAAAACCAATTACTCAATCATTTTTGCCCAACTGTTCTTAGAGTG
>JAUOBX010620522.1:0-15631 GCA_032360705.1 Eupentacta quinquesemita | reverse complement strand
ATCAATACAACAGCAGTAGTTGCGCTCTGGCTGTATTAAAGTGTACATCCTTACTACTGAGATCAAATGAGGAGAACGACTTTGTCCACGTCTTCGATGCCGTGAGATATTACTATGTTCCCTAAACGTCAGTCACAAGTCAGAATCCTACCGATGATCTGCATGGGAGGTCGTAATTAGTGAATAGTAGACCTAATTGGGTTTTTTATAAATAAAAACGCCTATTTAAAGAGAAGCCGGAAGATTTAGACGTCGCGCATACACGAGTTTCTTCAGATTCAAGCCACAATATCTGGAAATATAGATTATTATCAGCAATCCGAGAACTGCACTAATACAAGTTTCTCGGTCATCAAATTCGCGATTGCGCCTCAAGATGTCTGACTCTGATGAATGCACTCCTAACTCTGATGAATGATTATTCCCCGCAGGCGAGCATATCAACTTCCGACTTTCAAACCTCGATATTTTACTCTGAATTTAGGAGGGAGATTCGTATTCGTATTCGTATTCCTCAATATTTAAGGATAACATAGGCCTAAGATCGAGGAATGCCAAGAGAACATTTATCTATACATCTAGGCCTATTTTTTGCAACAGAACAGAAAACATTGTATAGGATGCTTATGTCATGTGATGTACGTTATATGTTACTACATAATGTTTCAACGGCAGAATTCACATATTTAATATACATCCGTGATGCACCGTAGTTCGTTTTTGTCAACGGAGCTAAAACAACGCAACATGTTATGTAACTTTGATATAACTACAATATAACTGTTGCATAATTAATTGCATCTGTAATATATTTGTCTACATCATTATATCAGTCAATATTGATCCAAAGCGATTTACGAAACCGATGCATAAGTATTACCTAAAATTAGGTAACCTGTCATTTTTGCAATGCAGCGGTGATACATTTTGGTTATTCCTGATACGTCATGTATTTAGCATTGATACGTGTCGATATCAATGTTACGTGAGTGCCATATGCGGTATATCAGGAGTGACAGTCCCATCGTCAAAAACAGAGATGTCTACAGTGAATGAGAGAAACTTGCACGGATTTACTGGCATTACAGAACGGGTAAATGAAGTAGACACACGTCCAATATGGATACATATTTATTTCTAAGGGTTATGGGTGGCAAATAATTATGAATAACGCTCGGGATATAATAGTTCCGGGTTCTATTCCATCATCGAGCCCCGTCAGCCCGTTTTACCGAGGTGACTGGTGCAGTAGAGTTCATTGGGAGGAGACTGTACACGTTCCGGTATTCTAACACAATATCGTCAGTGCCTCAGTTGACGAATCGTAGGTGGGCCTACATATGGTATTTGAAAACCCCTACCTTCGAACAAAAAGCATTGTGTTAGCTAGCAAGTGCTAGCTCTTGGCCAATGCTGGTCATGTGTGTGTTCGTTATTACAGTCCAGTTCAAGAGCCTCTCGGCGATGTGTCTATGATCATATTTAAACAGAGTCATTATGGCTATTATATGCTTCCTGGGAAGAAATAGAAGACATGTCTTTGTCTTATAACAACGATCGGCAATATAACACAAGTTCTTAGCATTCAATGCATAATACTTGGATAGATAGAGTTGCGTAATGTCACATGCTGGTAATCAGCAGGGCCCTGTGGCGATATGACTACAATTATCATGGGATAACATAACATTCCGGAAGATTTTTTTTATAAATGTTATCGTGCTTGCTGGGCCATGTCAATTTTAATTTTGAGATAACAGACCCAAAGCTAAATGTTCCCAGAATAGTTTCGCTCGAAAATGGATGCGGAACTGATGTGGAAAAATGCAAAATCGTTTGCTTCCAGTGGGGTTTACTCGAAACATAAGTGTACCCTGCCTATAGTATTGTCATTGTCAACCAAGTCTTGGAATGACTTTAATCTTACTTGGTAGGGTCGTGAATATGATGAACCAGTTCACGGTTGTAGTATAGGTATGATAATGACCGAAGTTAAAAGTCACACGGGAGTGCTCGTGGACACGGGAGTACTTATATACGCTTGCAGCGGACTGTACTTAGATAGAGAGAGACTGCACGAACATTGTATATTTCACCCACACTTGAGGACAACAGCATAGTCGACAATCGGGTAAAATCGTATTATTCCCAACGAATTATGGCAGTTTAAAAATACCCCGTAGCAGTACGTTTATGTGTGAAGTTTCGACTGTTCATAACGATCAGCCGCTGTGAGCATGCGCTTTGATTTCCATGAACTTGCCTATTTCTGTCAATTTGGCTCGCGCTACAATTTACCAGTCCTTCAAGTGCTACATGTTACAGACGAATTACGTAACTTAATTACTCAGGCACTATCTGCTGTATTTCTGTCGTGTTTCTAAATTACATAACTAACGGCCTAGCATGCTACTTAACAAAATAACAGTAGCTTCATGTTAGGCTTATGTGTCCAGTAAGTTTGGTCGTTATATACACCGATCGTCTCCATAACAGCGACAAACTTCATCTATTCCGAATATCACCCATCTTGTACTGCTAACTGCACCAACGTCACAAAATAAGATAATTGCCCAAACTGCGATCATCAGACAATGTTGGATACAACATATATATGAACTAGAGTGACGGTATCAACGCTGCATTGCAAACTGACAGGTAACTCAACCACGATATGAATACAGCATTGCCTGCCATGGTCAATGCCTTGTATACTATCCATCCGTGATATCCAATCTGACTGCTATCCTGTCATAGTTTTTATTGGTACAGACGCACTGCATTTCCCGGTGGAGTGACTCGTGACTGGATGAAGATCCTATCAGACGACGTGTCGAATTTCGATTCTTATCATGCAGTCATGCATGTTCACAAAAATACAGGAATCTCAGACATAGCAGCCCGTTGAGCTAATTCAGCAACGTGGGAACCAGCGGTTCTATGCTTTCTGAACGAGAAATAATCCGACACAGAACACATAATTACGAGCTCGTGTGTGTTTGACTCTGCCAGCAGTTTTCCCTAACGCTGTCACACATTCAACAGTGAAATTCACCTTCAACTACCTCAGAGTATTTCCGACAGAGAACATTTGAACTTGGGATGTTGTAATGAAACGAAATTATTGGTTTATTAGGTTTTAACTGGTGTTATTGTGAAGAAATGTGAAGCACAATCGAATACACACTTCCAGAGGCGTGACTGGTGTGTCAATGCATCACGCCAAATTATATCACCCAATTCACGAGTAAGTGAAATGTTTCGAAGAAATGATGTCAGATCGCTAAGGGCTGTTATACAACTAAAACAACATGTTGAATCACTAGGCCTATTTAAATGTCATTTCAGTTACATGATGATAGAAGGCCAACCTTCTGGGATGATTGTAGACACATCGCCAGAAGGTTTAGAGGCCAATGGAAGTGCTGTTTATCACAATTGTGTACGGCTGGAATGGTCATGAACTTACATGAAGGGAATTTATTCCTCTGCAAGTGATAGTTCAGGGCTGTCGTTTGTTTGCCTCGCTCCCAGTAATAGTCGATGAAACCAAGGTACAACCCCTGTTTTGACGTTCGTGTTCTGATCTACACACTGACAGTGTGACCAAATGGAACGATGGGGCTGTTATTTTCCCCCTTTTCTCTATCTGGATTATTGGCTTCTATCCAATAAAAACAATGTACACAAACCATAAATGATTACCTTACAATCAACTTTACGCGTACTTACAAACATAGAACTGTTGTCAATGGTGCATCCTTAGAGGCGTGATGAATCTCGAAGCACCATCAATTAAATGAGTAAGGGTGAAACACATTTTTTTTGGAGTGGCTATATTGCTCACCAACATTTCCCCCCACTTTCAACCTAAATTCATGGGAATTTTTTTTTACTGCTGGCTTGTACGCTTTTGATCTCCGATTGTGTGGTCAGGTGGATCGACGGGGCTATTATGCAACAAAAACAACATGTTTGTTCACTATATGTAGGCTAAATGTCATTTTATATGCTCATACAGGTTGGCCTCCACAAGCTATTGCCAAGGGGCTCAACATGTTTGTCTTATCTCCTGGTAACAGTGCCCCAGTGTTACCATACCAGTAAATGTTTATGACCTTCGGATTAGAGATTTCGTAACACATGTATCATATGTGCGTTATATATTGTCATCAATCATATTTTGGAGTCTGCTCTGTGTCAATTCATAAGCCAGCTCCGGGTAAAATAGTACAATATTCTTAGTGTCAGCAAGGCCATTATAACATAGCAACAATGTAATCTAGCAACACGTAACTGATAAATCTTTGATAGGGTCGTCTGTTGCACTGTATTTAGCTTGACACCAGACTAGATAACACCGCCAACAGCTAACGCATTATTCAGCAGTATATTACGTTTCTAGTATTCTTCTCATCGAGATGTCAAACTACACCAGTATTTCCTCTCTAATATATATATTAATAACTCCGCGGCATAGGAACAACCTGGCAGACAGTTTCGTATAATAGCCCGGAATGACTGAGTTGTGAAGTGAAGTGCTATAGCTTCGTGATTGCCTCCATTACCAGAGAAAGATCATTATGACCTGAGTCTCATGTGATTTATATAATTCCATAGTCTTTCTCTACCTTTACCTGGGTGGAAAAAAAACTTATTGAAGATGAATAAAAATCTCCATCTGCTGTGAAACTTTCTCGGTCACCGAATTGACAATATATTCCCAAGATGTCTGATAAATCGCGGGCTCCCCTGTCGGCAGCCATATCAACTCTAAACAAGCATACAACAAACAAGCCTACGAACTTTCCACTCTCTCATGTCAAACCTCGATAGTTTGCACCTATGAAATCAGGGAGGAGATTATTTAAATTCTTGAGGAATAAGATTACGTATAGGGATATATTCGGAGATCGGAGGGAGCCAAGAGGAGTAGATCCCCCGCAACAAAAAGGGAAATGTTTTGTCATGTACTGTACGTTATGTAGCTACATAATGCAACCATATAATAATTTAAATAACTAACATGCATCTATTCATCTGCATCAATATATAAGTCGATATCGATACAGAACGAGTTACGGAACCGATGCACAAATGTTACCTAAGATCACGTTACTCAAATACCTGGGTTGCAGCCGTCACGCGACACGTTTTGTATTTATAATGTAAATAGAACAATTTTGTTGTCACAATTATCTCCTGGTGCTCCACAAATTGGATCAATTACCTATTCTGTGGATCATATCTACGGAATAAGCGATATTGGTTTGTACCGTCATGTTAAATACATGACGTATCTTGAGGAATCAAAATGTAATCTGCATTGCAAAATGACATATTACACTGACTTGAATATATAATAGTCGGCAAAGATAAGACTACGGCCCACTGTCGTGTCAACTGTATTGTATGTTTGTATGCTATGCTAAGACTGGAAGCTATCCTGTCATGATATTTATTGATACAGACACGCTACATTTCACGATGTCGTGAGTGGTTGTAAATCGATTTAGATGGCGTGCCCACACCATTATGTCTACACAGATAAAGACATTCTCATCATGACGTTCTCATCTGGCCAACATATAGGTTCGACGCTCTCAGAACGAAGCAGTAGTATGCCGTGCAAGATAGGACAGGTTAACAAAATTAAATTCATGACACCATGCCAACTTAAATGACGCTGGAGACCTTCCAACTTTCAAGGCGTCATCATAGTTGTTATGCTATTTTTGGCACAACGGATAATGAAAATCAACTCCAATTACGAGGAAGAGAAACCTTGTGGTATTTGTCATAACGCAAAATATGCCATGGTGCTGCACAGGAGTACGTCTGAATTTGCCTACCCTAAAGAAATCTGAAAGATCTGGTGCACCGCACTTACGTCACAAAATTACGTAATCACCTAGACCGGGGAACTTATGATTCATATCCACCAAATAAGCGACATTGGTTCATATCGTCATGCTGGATACAACTCGTAGATAACGTATCTTGATGAACCAAAATCATCGAAATGTATCACCGCTTTCACACATATTGATAACAATGGATCATGTTACATAATGTATATATTTGTTTATTATATATTATATATATATTATATATCCGAGGGTACATTTTCTCTGTCGGCATTACTCGAACATAGTTCAAGATGAATGTCACTGATTAGATAATAATAGTAACATGTTGTACATCCAGCCTCCCCAGGCGGTTCATCAGAACATTGATGTATCATGCCCACATCCCCTAGCGTATCGTAATTGACATGAACGGTCTCTGGCGTCACGTGAATAGTTTCGTGAATTTGAGGTTTGCCAATCTGATTCTTTCACTGCATGAGCGTTTTTCCCCGAGTGTCACACTCTAGCCAGATTAATTCAGCAGGGCTGTTGTGCTTAATTTATCTTCTCGTGTGGACCAGCTTGGTAAGAAGTCGCCTTTCCTATTCAGGACATCCTAGTCAAGGCATCGTGAAATGATGCGCGGTTATACCAATGGATGTTATAACAGGAAACTGTCAGGCTTTATACCACATCCAGACATACAGGACGAATGACATGACGATTAGTGTTGCAGTCATATCAAGTCCGTGTAACCTAGCTGTCACTTTAGCAATGCATCGGTGATACATTTCGGTTCTTCATTATGTGTCATCAATGTGCTGTATTTGGCTTTGATATGTGTCGATATGAATCAATACCCTGCGTTTTCCATTGATGAGATTCACGGTCAGAAAAATAATATCATTATGGTACGTGGGTGCAATATACGATACATTAGGAGTGACCTTCCTTGCCCGAGCGCTGCCCAAGATATGGCGAGTCCTATCGGCATGAACAGTAATGCCTCCACGAAAATGTTACTTGTTGACTTTTGTTGACTTGTTGATTGACTCAACGAGTAACTAGGAAAATACTACATACTACTATAATATATTTTGAAGGGTCGAAGAGTAGCACATCGTTATTAATATATCCGGGTTTGATTCAAGCACCGACTCTATTTTTCTAAGTCGAGGTCATCATAGCCATGTGTCCTGGAGAGTAATAGGATTTACTTAATGGTAAGACATTCATGTCTAGTAACGGCGTTTGAATTTAACAGTCTTCTTCAACATTCAATGCATATTACTTGAATAAATGGAGTTGTGTGATGTTACATGTTGGTTATCTGCACGGCCCTGTGGCGATGTGGCTACGATCATCATGGGATCCCATACCAATTTGTGTTCTGTGATAACAGAATCAAAGTTAAATGTGTTCATATCAGTATGACTGGAAAATGGATAGTGTGGAAGAAACGCCACTTTTTTATCAATGTACCATGCCATATAGTCTCAAAAGGTCCCTAATTTTACTTGGGAGAGTCGTGAATATAATGAGCCAAGCCAGTTCACAGTGGTAGGTATATAGGTATGCTAATGATTATTGTCAAAGGTCGGGAGCGAGGAGAACGAACTGCACAAACAGTGCAGTCTGCAATGGAGATATCGTTCATTTCAGCGCAGGGCAATCTTCCGAATCTTCCCTGGAGAAAATATGAACCATTCCACCACAAAATATCACCTATATTTCTCCCGCACTTGATGACAGCATATACATATAAAATTGTATTACTTTCAACGAGTTATGATAGTTCAAAAATACCCTGTAGCAATGAGTGTACGTTGGAAATGTCGTCTGATCCCAAACGTGTAGCCGCTGTGAGCATGCGCATTGATAACCGTGAACTTGCTTATTTATGTCAATCTGGCTTGTGTTGCATTCTATCGCATTTTTATCATTTGAGTGAGCGTGAAATTTTAGCCACATGTTACCTGGTATCCTGATTACCCATGCAGTATCTGTCATATTTCTATCATGTTTCTAAATTGCATAATTGACGGCCTAGCATGCTACGTAACAAGGTGACGTGAACTTATTGTTACGTTTCGTGTTAGTATGATCGTTATATTACCGCGCGGGGTTTGTGGCGTTAGGAGCACCCGTCTTCATAACAGCGACAAACTTTATCTATCCAGAATATCACTCATGGTTTACTGCACCCACGTCACAAAATTAAATGATTGCCCAGATTGCGAATCCTATATCCCCAAAAATGTAGGCCTGAGGCATTGACTGGTATCGACAATCAGACAATGTTTAATATGACACATACATGACATCTTGGTGAACCAAAATGATGATATCATGAAAACTGAACCGAAATGACGTTACACCGCTATATTGCAAACTGACAGGCTACTCAAAGTTTATGTGATCGACAAAGATATGACTACAATATTGACTACCATGTTGACTGTCTTGTAATATCTATTGGTACAGACGCGGGGCATTTCATGATGGAGTGACCCGTGACTGGATGAAGATCATATCATATGGCGTGTCGATTCTCATCATGCATGTTTTCACAGACACTGAAAACACAGACATAGTAGCTCATCTGGCACGTGGAAACCAACGGTTCTCATTATGTTTCTTAGAGGAAATAATATTCCCTAGGTTTCTTAGGATAGAACCCGTCGAAGCTCTCAACTAGGCCAGTTGTATTGGCGATATACATATATTCTCGGTTGATCTCTACATGATGCAAGCTAGCCTTCCTTAGTTCAGCAGATGATAGTCCCGACTGAGAGCTGATATTGTCGACTCATCGGGAGCTAGGTCTGGCAGGGGGCCGACAGGCTCGTCAGGGCTCCGAAATAGCCTATGCTCTCTGAACAAAACAATGGGATACATCGAAAAATATTACATGAACTGCCCCGAAATGAAATGAGCAGCCGCAGGCTCAATTATATTGCTAATAGATGTTGTAGATAGCGAAAAACAAGGCTCGAATTCTCCCTATGATATTCCGATGCGGCCTATTCGCCTCAAAGAAATCCCGAATCGCATAAATAAATGTGACTCGACATTTTCTATGATAACGTCAAACACATCTGTTGGTACGTTATTGTCTGTATTGAAATGCAGCGGTCAGCAAGTTTTTGAAGTTTTGTTTAATTTGCTTTCTCAGCGGAGGATCAGTTGTCCTGGTGAAATTATGTTCGCAGTCTGCATAACAGAGGAGACCAAACGCAATTCGAATTGGAGTCCGCAGAGAGAACATTATATATTGTAAGCCAACAATGGGTTACCGTCTACAATCTATTGTTAGATTGCTGTTTACTTGAGCCTGTGTATGGTATTGTTCAACGTTGTTTAACTCCCACCAGTGACTCCAACCTTCAACTTCCTTTGTGTTTTACCGACAGAGAAAATTTGAACTCGGGAAGTTGTGATGAAAGGAGAGTTCGAGCGTGTGTTATTGCACAGAAATTCAACCCCCTCTAGCACAATGAAATACACATTGCCAAAAGACATGACCGCCATGTGTTAATACAGCACCCCATTTAGGAGTAAGTTAACTGTTTCCGAAGCCCTTGAAGGAAGAATGGTAGGTTGCCTGGGACTGCAATACAATGTTCAATTCCTATATGTAAATGTCATTTTAGATGTCCATACATGTTGGCCTCCTAGTATATTTGTAGACGCGTCGCCAAAGGGCTTCACATGTTTGTTGTTGGCTCCTGGTAACATGCTATACGATATTTTCAGTGTGACGGTGTGACCATGTCCTTCGGGTTGGTGATTCTGTAAAACATGTTCCATAATTATGTTTGTTACATATTGCATCATACTCGGAACATGTCTTCGAAGAATACGATTCCTTCTAATAAGTATATTAAGATAGTCCAATTCCCAAATTGTCCTTCAGTCCATAAGACGGTGAAAGTGAGGTTGGATCAATTGCTGCACAGTGTTCAATGACGTCACGCGGGGGAGGAAGAGACCTGCTCAGTACGAAGTCGATGCAAAGTCTCTGCCACACAAAACGGTAAACCCTTTCCACTTATGGAGGAATGAATCGTCAGTAATTAAGGAGAGTTGTTCTAGGCAAGTTGGAGATCAAGCATTCTCTATTGCAGCTCCTCGCATTTGGAATGAGCTCCCTGTTCACATCCGTGAGGCTACTAACATGAACCCTTTCAAACGTTCCTTTAAAACATACTTGTACGGTAAGGCTAGATAGTTCATTCTTGCTTCAGGTTAACTGTTATTGTGTTAGGCGCTGTGGTCTTCGTGGAGCGCCATACAAATGTTTATTATCATTTTTATTATTAGTACTTATCGTGTATATTCTGGAGAGACATTCATTTGGATCCTCGTCTTACGTCACTATACCACACCTGTGTAGATAACACAAAGATGAGACGTGTTTGGAACTACGAATTTTGTGATTTGGGGGCAAAAAAATACATTATTTTCATCAATGAATTGGCAACTTCACTGGCCTTTGAGAAGTTCATAGGTCCTGGTAACACTGATATTCCCAGTGTAAACAGGCCTAACAATGATGTATTACCATGTCGATGGTGTAATCTGGCAACACTAACCAGTAACTACTCAAGCTTTGATGGTGTCCACTTAACTGTTGCACTGTATCTGACTTGATACCAGACTATAGGAAACACAGCTAACAGCTCCACATTATTCTGCAATATATTACGTCTCGAACAATCGTCTCTCCGAGCAGCCGAGATGACAAACTACACCAGTATTCCCTTTCGTCATATTCCTTATTCTTATATGGATTCATACCTGGACTAGGCCAACAGCTTCACATTATCATGCAGTGTATTACAGTATTATATCTCACGCCTTAGTCTTTCCGGCATGTCGAACTACACCAGTAGGCTATCTGATCCATAATATGGATTCATTTCGTGTACTATGAAGAACGTGTGTGAATAGCATCACAAAGCACTTCGTCGTTATCCTTCAGTAAATTAGTAAGCCCATTATAAAGTGGTTGAGAGGTCAATACGGCAGATATCATGCCCCTTTAGCAGCCTCTATCAATTCGTGATTGGAAACTGTTATACACAGGCTGACAGTTAGACCAATATCTTCGCATAATATGAAGACTGATTTGTGAAGAGAAGATTCTCGATTGCCTACATCATCACAGTGGGGTAAGATGCTGATCATGTAACAGAATGTCAAACACAATAATCAATAGGAGAAGTGTTACTCTTACCCTAATTTCCTGAATCCTATTGATTGGTACGTCTAACATTCTGTGTCATCTTTGCAGAATATAATAGGAATGACGTTGGTAACGGCTTATGAGTATTATAGCATCACAAAGCACTTATTCGTAAAATATGCTACTTCAACAGCCTGTATAAGTTATTGATTGGAAACTGTCATACACAGGCTGACAGTTAGACCTATATGTTCGCATAATATGATGGTTGTTGAAGACAGAAGCTTCGTGATTGCCTCTATGGTCACAGTGATGTAAGAGGTTGATCATGTTACAGAATGTTAAACACACAAACAATAGACTACTACAAATATATACACAGTTACTGCTGTTAGGCCTCACGAAAAAGTTTAGCTCTAAGGGTGAAAACCTATTAAAGGTGTTGATTAATCTCCATCTGGAGCGAAAGTAGCTTTCCAGTATGATGCACACTTTGGTTGACCGTTTTGCATAGCCTTTATATTGTATCGTTACGATTGGAGTTGAATTAGAGATTATGTGGTAGCATAGCTGGTATTCAAATGCACATTCTTACTGATTTTCACAAGATCAAAATATTGTAAGGAAAACAGTTTCACATTAGTTGTTCACATCGTTTCACATGCCATGAGATAGGCCAATCAGTTCCCAGTACGTCAGCGAACTCACATGAACGTCACAATCCTACCAATGATTTGCATGGGAAGTGGTAATTCCTAAATTGTGATTGGTTTAATTAATTGAAAATGCCTATTAGCGAAGTCGAACTTTCATGTGTTACCTCAGATTCAGGCCTCATTATCCGAATATATAGATTCGTATCAACAATCACACAATGAACAAACTGCATAACAGCTTTCTCGGTCAACGAATTCGCAATCTGTGCCTCGTGATGTCTAACTCTGATGGATGCACTTTGCTGGCGTCTCCGTAGGAAACCATAGCAACTCGGAACGAACAACCTTACACACTTACGACTTTGTCATGTTAAATCTCGATATTTCCCTCCCATGAAAATTAGGTAGGAAATCGAATTCTGATTCTGCAATAATTTATTTTTCTATACAACATATATAGGCTTACAATCGACGACCGGGGGACGCCAATGAGAGGAGAAATTCTATACATATATTTTTTGCTACAGAACAAAGTACATTGTATGAGATGTTTTTGTTATATAATGTACGTTATATGTAACGGTTTTATGTATCCACGGCAGAATTTACATACTAAACATACATCTCTAATGTATTTTTTATTAGGTCAACAGAGGTCCCTCAATCACTAGATCTACGAAACTGCTGAAACTCGATTATTACTCATGATAATTTCCTTTTATTTTTATTTTAAGCATCGATTCATTTGGAAGAGCTCTGTAAAAATACTATTTTTTCATTGTATCGTATTGACAATGGGTTCATCCATCCCCAAAAGACACCCGGTGTACCCACTCTCTTCTCGAAATGAGTTAATTACCTCGACCGTAGATCCTATGTATGGGATAGGCAGATATGCGACATTTGCTCATATCGTAATGGTAAATAAAACACATACATGACATATCTTGAGGAATCAAAATGTATCGCCGCTGCATTGCAGAATGACAGAATACACTAACTTGAGTCGGCAAAGATATGGCTCTAAACATTACCTGTCTTGTTAACCGTCTTTTATGTTTTCATGTTATATGAAGCTTGACGGCTATCCAGTCCACATATTTATTGATACAGACATTCCACGATTCCGTAACTGGTTGAAAACTATAGAGTCCACATCATGCATGTCTATATACGCAGACACAGAAACCACAGACACAACGATCTTAACGACCATGATCTGGCCAACATCTGGAGCGATGCAGTGCGAGGCAGTTCGAACAATAAACTGACGGCATTATGTCAGATGACGCTGGGGACATCCCAGAGCGTCATTGTTTATATACCCCAGGGGTTGTACAAGAATAGTACATTTATATTCGATGAACCACTTTGTGATACCAACACTTGATATGAATATTTTTGGCACAGCGGAAATTGACCTCCAATTTGTTTTCGTCAGTTCGAGAAATGGGGCAGAGAAAATGAAACCTTGAGGTAGTTGTCATGAAGCATATTGTGTTCTGGTACAACACAATTATAGTATTTTTACCGGTACGACCTCCAGGACAATTGGTCACATCGCCACTCCACTGATAGGGCTATTTATGTCAATCCATAAAGTCAATCTCACCACCCATCTACAGTGCTCCTGTTACAAGTCATCTCCAGTTATCAATATGCGTGTGAAAGGTAAAAACAGCAAGAACCCTGAATTAGTATAGAAGATCATAATAGACACTGAAAACCTTGTAAATAGCATAACTATTCGACACAATGGTGCATAGGCGTCATTTTATTATGTGGGTTGTTAATATATGGTACATGATCAAGAATAATTTTAGGACAAGTCAAAGGTCACATCAGGCCAACAGAGGTCGAAGTTCTAAAACCTTGTAAACATAATAACTATTGAATGCAAATGTGTGCATACAGGCTTCGTGCTTTGTCCATAGGTAAGACATTTGGGGCGAACAAGCCCTAACAAAATTGGTCAGGTCAAAGTCTCAATATCTTATAAATACAATTAACAATTTGCTACGAGGGTGGGGGAGCAGGGCGAACAAGCCACATCACCAACCTACATGACATGTAGCCTAATTGACATATCCCAGTGGGCCAGTATCTCAAGTCTGAATCAATTTATGGTTTCATTTATTTAATTACCTATTCCGAAAATGACATATGATCCTTGCTGTCTAGACGAAAACGCTATAGCACACATTACACATGGTACGACTGAGCAACAAAACTTGAGGCAAAGGAATCACACCACTTCGTTGTGGTCTTGTTATATTTATTATTTATAATCCACATTGTTTTCTTCATTGATCCAGAACGCAATGTTCCTACATAGTTTGTCTGGGGATTGTCGTCACCCATTCACTCGTCACAAGAGAACGTCTGGAAGGATTGGTTTTCCTGGTAAAATTAGTGTTTACATATCAAGGCAAGCAAACACAATTTCCAGGGTTGTTCCTCTAAGACAACATTGAACATTGCAAGATGGAGAGGTTTCAACGATGTGAACTCGTTCTATGTACTTGAGCCTGCGGCTGCCTTAATGTTGTTAAGCACCCAACAGTGAAATTCACCTTCAACTATCTTTGAGTATTACCGACAGAGAGTATTTGAACTTGGAACAGTTGTCATGAAACGAAGAGATTTCCCACCATTGTCAGATTGTGTTATAGTGACATGTTTCTTTATGAAGGTGATTCACAATCTCAATATACAACGAGAGGGACAATGACAGAGTAGCTCACCTGCTTGTTTGCGTCAGTGGAATGCACGTGGGTGGTAGGGAGGGGGTGGTGGAGTGGTCCGCTCATATGAACCTCGAAATTACTATTTGGGCTGAGATTAATGCCTAGATGACCTTTGAATCATGTTCACCAGCTTCAAACTCAACTAGCAGGAGAAGCATTTGACAGACGTTCACAAATAGGCCCAAATAGCCCACCAGATGACTTTAGGCCTTATTTTTTCAGCACTCTAGATGGTCCAATACTTGGTCATCATTGTGACCAAGCTTCATCGTTATCCGTCGAAAGGTGTGGGAGAGGCAGCGATTCGAAGGCAATCGTGAAAAGATAGATAGATAGATAGATAGATAGATAGATAGATAGAGAGAGAGAGAGATATGGAGGGGAAGAGACATACATGATCACGATAGTTCACCTAGCCATATGACTAGTGTGAGCTGAAGACGCATCATCAAAAGGGCTCAACTGGTATAACTGGTTGACAAGACACAGTCAGAAATAGGACACATTACTACCGCTGTCACTGTCCATCGATAGACGATGATGACTTTCTCACTGTTTTTCGATATACGCCATTTGCAAATTCGTGTGCACTGTGTGCAAAATCTTTTCTAATTGGCTGTTTGTTTCACACAACATCATTTCGAACAATTTCCAGGAATTTTCCTCTAAATTAGAGATTCTCTGGCATATTTTAAACAATTTTTCGAAATGTTCTCCTTCGTCTGAAAATGTGTCGTTGGTAAAACATGATATTGACAATCTGTTTCCATGCAACAGTCTCTGAATCACACCAAACGCTTCCTTTCGATATAGTATACGATGTTGTAGAACATTCCATTATAGACCTCATGCATATTTTATGAAGCCTTCAGCGGAAACCTCATCAGTCCCATTTACCATAGTTCATATTAAGTTTACCGGTATTTATGGTCACCATGATAATGATGGTTACATGTGCGTACTTGATCGATGAAATCTACAGTATTCCATCGTTATGCATCTGATTAACATAGAGTTCGTTAGCAAATGTGGTATATATCAAGCGAACAATTTTCTTCATATCATAATTATCTTCAGGGTGTCTGTCGGTGTCTTCCGCCTTACATAGTCCATGTACTCCCTCTCGCACCAGCTATTCAGTGCCGGATTTACGGCGGGGCCCACCGGGGCCCGGGCCCCGGGGCCCCCCCC
>JAUOBX010620411.1:0-15633 GCA_032360705.1 Eupentacta quinquesemita | reverse complement strand
ATAACTGGAATGAGTTGGTATGGACTGGTCATTGGCCACTCCCCCTTTACATACACAACAGGGTGCGTGTAGATATCCCACGTTCTGATATGTTATGTCGTTTGCACTTCGATATTATTGGTTCATTTAATAAATAACAATCTTCAACTCCTCATACCAACAGACCAAATTACCTATAAAGTGTACTGTGTCACTGTTAACCCTTTGTTATGCATAATGGAACCTTCCTATCTGAGAGGTATTTCAATGGCATTGTGCCGGGCGATACAATGGGGTGTTTTCAGGTAAACACACTCGACAAATGAAACTGTATAACTATCTAAAGTAGTTTCATGCGAGTTGGTTCTCTCGTCACGCTAATTGTCGGGCTGTGGATATTTGTATCAAATAAAGCCCAACATGACAATAGCTTTAAGCAAACAATTGCGGCCTTTCTTTGAGCTTTGAACTGAAGTAGGTCTCGAGCATGCCATAAACCTAGTTTCGACACCTGAATGCCCATCGTTCGAGTTACCGTTCTATTCGACAAACTTATCAGGTTGGTAGACAGATCCAACGAAAAAAAGAAGGAAATTAGCAATGACTGATTGCGAGAGAGAATTGCTAAGAATCTAATATAGGTATAGGCGGGGCCTATGGCTCGCATACACTCCGAATGTAGAGTATCTGATTTGTGGGCTTAATGCAGCCAATCAACGGATAAAAAATGTCATTATATTCTCTCGGCATTCCATCAGCAATTCGTGCACTCAGGGAAAACGGCAATCAATGAGTGTTTGCTGCCCATGTTGAAATATTCGGGGCCTACCACCAATGTTGAAATTGCCAATGTTGAAATATTCAGGGCCTCTTACACATTCGTCATCATATGCACCTATGAATATAACTGTTCCTGTCGTACCACATGGCATCATTCCACGAGTTTTCAGTCACAAACGAACGCGAACAGTTCGAAGGTGTATTTTTGAAGGATAATGACTGTGAGGTATATCATGCGGTGATGTCACCCTATGTTAGCAACACTACTCTGTAGGACTCACGAGAGGGTTACCTTCATTTTACCTGTCTGAATCCCTTTGGTATCGCTGACATTCCGTTAATACAAAGCCGTAGTGCAATGGGAAACTTGTTCTATTCGGGAATTATCTGCTATAAGAGTGGCAACACGAGAAGAATTATTAGGATACTTATCAAATACCTGTTCATGGACCCTTTACAACCATCATTTTTTGTTTTGATAGCTCGGCAGGTCTTCATTGGGAGTTTGCCTTCCATATGTAATTGAACTAAAATAGAGGTACCGTATCTTTTCAATTCGAACACGAATAAAGTACATATTTGTGATAGGAGAATGGCTAGGTCAGGTGATGGGTAGCGTTCTACACAACCACGTACTAAATTCATATTTATTTCAATGCCTCACGGTTCCATCTACTTTAGCCAATGAGGGCGCTACGCCCGCAGTATGCCGCAGAGAGAATAGCAAGTCGTGCCTTGCCTTTTCGAATAGTGTCCTAATCTGCCTATGCGAGAGCAGGGAGGCAGCTATGATATATTTCTACTTCCATGAGTTGCCGTTCTCCATCTCTGTCTGACGGGCTCATACAACACAAGCTTATTCAAATGTGTCGTACTGTTCTTACTAGTTCAATCATATATAAATGGCGTACCGTGTATGTTGTATGAGAGCCTCTCATTTCTTATTGCCAGCCTAAGTAGGCCTATGGGCTGATTTGAATACCATATAAGCCGTCCTTATTGTTTGACTCAACAATCGGTGATGCTGAATATGCTACCATACAGTATCATTTACAGTGTGGTGTTCAGTCCGAAGCCGAGCGACAACATCAAATGGGTCGTAAACCTCTGATACATGACCGAGACTACCTAGTCACCATAATCCAATGTTCAGTATACTAAGGATATATACTCTTATTTTGTGTACATATGTAGAACATAAACTGAAACCTACATGTGCTATAGAAACACCATGACACCACTGTCACCCTACCACTGATTATGAACAGCACTTCTCTAGCACTAAAACCTAGTGTATAATGTACAGTATAACAGTATTTGTTCATTGTGTATTATAGGCCTATACTATTCGTGAGGATAGGTTCTAGACCATTATGTATCATTGCATAGAATCTTAATAGCGCCACAGTGAGGGAAGTCCCCGGGTGATATCCAACTGCCAACCATGATCAGCAGATCAGTGCGCAGTCAAGGATACACGAGCCCTAGTCTCCAGACAACATAATTAACACTCCTACGACGAGACACCCTAATTATATAAGACAGGGGAGAACATAGTAGCCTAACAGCCTCCGTAGTATGGAATGCCCGCGATATTGTGATAAGACACTTATTACGTAACCAGGTGAAGGTGATCGTTTAACGACCTATTTGGCGTTCAATGGCCACCCGTAGTGTCTGTTATTACATGAGGTAACCTTATCCCCGTTTGTTTCTGTGTGTGATTATAATGATCACCTTGCAACACCTCGGGTGTCAAGCAAAATGTTGCAATTTAGGAGTCTATTGGTAGATTGGTGACGATAGGCGAAATTGATTGCGCGGAATGATCGAATTTGGATTTTGAAATACGGATCTCCAAACCATGCAATAGGGAGGGGTGGGAGGGGGGAGGGGGGTTGCAGCCGCGGCGTGGCTAATGGGATTCAATTACAATGAATTGGCACTGCGTTGTTGTTTGTCGAGAAGACGGCCGGATATGTTGATGGCATCGTCCAATCTCTCGTTGTATGGATTTATTTAAGGTGGCCTATAACTATTCATACTCTTTATCATCACGTGGCAAGATAGGCCTATACCCTTGAATACAACATAATGTATTGCGAGAAATCCTCAATGCCCCGGAAAGAATGAAAGGAATAAGTACACTGGTAACCGTTACGATATTTGCTATTCAATGTATGTATGATCTGATCCGTAATTGAATCTTGAACAATTTATGTTGGATTAGGATTTATCAATTTCGAATGATATTTATATCACTCATCTGACTCCACTGAGGAAACGCGTTCATTTTTAAATTCTCAGCTGGGGTTTCTCAGATGGGTACGGTTACGGCATGCCTCTCCCTCATCAATACAAAGCACGGCGTTATTATCATTATCAGTATTCTTTCGTTCGTGTACACATTTCCGTATCCGTAATGAAAACTGATGTACCGTATAAACATTATTGAAAAAAGTAATCGCTCGTGCGTGCATTTGTAGGCCTTCTACACAATTAAAATGGATCATTATGGGTCATTATGTGTCCATTCCCTGAAGATGGGTCCAAATCATGGACGTTAACCTGTGCGTCGGCTTGTGCGAAACTGGACTAGACTGCTAGCTCGGAGACAAGACAACATTCCACTGGGAATCCTGCTAGGAGTCCTGCACTGGGAGTTCCCGTAATGGAGGATCAATAAGAACAAACTTATTATACGCAATGATGCTGTATATAATGGACATAGGAGCAGCTGATCATACATCATAGTGTTAGATGAGTGTTTGTTGGCTATACACATACACACTATGTACATGTAAACATGTTTGTGAACAATTTCTTACTTCCTCTTTGAAGACACGTTTAAATTGATCAATTCTGAACATGCTGAGGTATCCACCATATGTTCCTAAATTAATTCTGAACATGCTTAGTATTCATCATATGGTCCTAGATTCATTCTGAACATGCTTAGATATATGCCATATGGGCCTAAATTCATTCTGGACATGCTTATAGGTATCCACCATATGGGCCTAAATTCGTTCAAAATGTGATGAATTTCAAACCATGTTTACAAGTCGAACGTGTTCCCAAATTGGGGCAAAGAATTGTTAGAAAAGGGCTCAATTGCTGAACAATGTAGGAATATATACCGCCAAAAATGAGTACTGGATTTTTCCTCTTTTCCATATTGAGTTATATAGTCAGATCTCGAAAGGGGCAATAACCCGAAAAAATGCCACTTCAGGAGTGATAGCGTGCCACCTGAAGCCGTCGAGAGCTTATAGCTTCCACTCGAGTAGTATAACACCAAGGGTACCAGTACATCTGTCAGCAGCCTCAACCACTCTCTCCAGCGAAGCTGAAATTAAACTTACAGTTGTGCTTCCTCCCTACCTGTAAAGATAACCCACATACTGCAGACGAGGACAATTGATTGTTCGGCAACCCGCTGGCGCAGAGCGAATAAACTCACAAATTACTCCTCTCTGATAAAATTAATATGTTTTAGCGAATTTATAAATCACCCCGTGTGGAGGTATATAGCTACCAACTCGGCTATTAATTTCGCGTGAACGCGATCAATAACAACCGAATGGGCTGCTGAGATGTGGAAGAGGGAGAGAGGGAATGGGGGGGGGGGGGGGGTAATAAATCGACATCGACATGTATGCCGGTATAGGGCATACACGGGACTGAGAGCTGGTTATAGTCAGTGATAGTGGTTTTGTTCGAGGCTATGTTATTCCTCCTTTCTTCTCCGTGTTGCATGGGGTATATACTCCAGCCCTTAGAGGTTTCTAATTACTTCCCATCATATTCCTATGTCTAATTTGACGAAATACGATAACATCCACAGAAATCAGTAATGATGCTAATAACTGACTAATACTGAAACAGAACCCATCCAAGGGACTGTAGACTAACCAACGAATATCACAATTCCTCCCACTCTTTATTAATTGTTTTCTTATCCTTCATATTGGCTGTACCTTGGTGAAACAAATGAACGAACCAAACAACGGAACGGAACATAAACAGCATCTGCAGATATATACCCCTGAGCTGTTCCACCACCACTTCATTGAAGCCGTTCAAACTGTCAAAGGAGGGCTATATACTATATTAATACGTTGGCAGCGTGAATACGTCTCGGTCTGACTTCGATGGAACTGAGGCGAATTCAGCATGATTTGATCTAGGTTTTCCTAATTTCAATAGACACGTGGGTCTGTCATTCAGATATACTTCTTTGAGTTATCCAATGTAACGGCTGATGAGGGTTATCAACCTTCTGTGGCAAACACACTAACACAGTGGGTTCGATATTCGTAAACATTCTTGTCGTATAGGAAGTAATCAATGAGTGGGATATTCTTCTAGAGAATATTGTCTTATCTGAAAGTGGGGGTGTATGGTCTCGATTTGTGTGTCCGGAACCATGGGCGGATTCTTCAAACATTTGGTTTCTCTTTGGTTTCGGGTCGTTGTGGCTTCAGGGTCGTTCGTGTGGATTATGTCCGCCTTGACCCTTCTCAAACTGAACTAAACTGATATAAGACGAAACGAGATAAAACCTCAATAGCATGCAGCCACCATGGAACAATAATAATTCCCAAAATAAGACGATGGGCCTAGCGACAGTCTGGCAGACCGGTGTCGCAGAACATAAGTCTCCCCAATATAATGATCCCATGCGAGGGCATTGGCCTGTATTCATGCTATCACGTTACCTAGTTGAGGGGTCACGTGACTGAGTCATGTATACCTGTATGCGTGTCAACGTACCCATAAAACAAGCTCTCCGCCGGTTGAAGACCCCACGGCGGAGTGCCCGATAAATCAGCTCCATCCGATACTTTGCTGATTTATGGAGCGATTTTATAGAGGATACGGCATTATAATAATTCCCATTACATCAGCTACATTTTGATCACTGAACTTGAGAAAGGAATAATCGAAACTTCTATTAAAACATTTATCCCCCGCCGTGGGAAGACTATAGAGAGATGAATCAGCTGGCATTATTGTTTATACAGAAAATGGTCACCTCGAATTCCCATGGCAAGATAGCTGAGAGGAAGCAAAATATCTGTAAAAGCTTTACAGTAATTAACTAATATTTGAAACGGTGAGAAAAGTGAAGTATAACAACCAATTTATATTGAACGGTTAAAGTACACTCTCGTGTGTTCGTATGTGTCCACAGAGATAAACATTAATGTCATGGAGGGGGTCTGGAACATCCGTAAAACCCTTCAAACATGGCAACTAATTGGTGGTAAATTGCTCAAAAGTTGGTCCGATATTTAACGAACAACATTTTATAGTCTGTAATTGTTGCAGAGGCCCGGTGACATATTAGCTGATGCACGATAATGAGTGATCGCATTCAGGTCGTTCAACTGAAAATTGTTGAATTATTGGAATATACAAATTTGTATTGATGGTTACTGTGTGAAAATTTGACAACGAAACCGAGGACAAAGGTTCTACGGAAATTGTTCAATTGAATCGAATGAAGTGCTTGGCAATCAAATTATTGGCACCTATTTTCTCCAATGTTATCCTCAATGGGCATAATTCATGGGTATAACATCGGTAGCCATGATTATACGGCAAGGTAATATTTGAATAACATATCATGAAATTATTAATCGACGATGAAGAACAGTCATTGAATACAAATGCATGAATGAGTTGTGAACTATATATGTTTAATCTATGGGAGAAGCAACTCTGTATCAGCATGCAGGTGGCGATTGCTTCTTCAATTTTTAATGTACTTTAGGGTAATAATTTACTAGGACTTACCCAATATCCTGTTCTGGCCTTTCCTGTTCTTACGGCCTCGGCCCTCTCCCGGGGTCTGGTAGAGTCACTGATCGATATGTTTATGGTACCGTCATTTTCCGTGAATCCGTCTTGATGAAATGTATGATCTAAAGGAAATAGTTTTAGTGCATTACGGTACTTTTCCCAGATGAATAACCCAATATAAGGTTATCACACATAACACACTCGACCATGCCCCTCTAAGGACTTTTGAGGGAAAGACTCTTGAGGAAGTCACTGACTTTGAATATTTTGGGTCGTGGGTGAACTATACCGAGCTGCCGAGGGTGACAATAAAATCAGGAAGGCTCTTGCTTGAACAGCGATATACAAGATGAAAAGGTGGAGAATTCCCAGATTAGTCTTCCGGTGAAACTGAACTTCTCCCAGGCTACAGTTTGATTCGTTTTGCTGTATGGAAGCGGAACTTGGCTCATGACACCAGCCACTCAATGGCACTCATACTTGCATGCTGAGAGCAGTACTTGATACAAGTTGGAGGTAACACATCCCCAATTGCATTGTTACGGAGAGGTACGGGGATGAGGTGGCATACCGGAGGATGACTCTTGCTGGACATATAGCCACCGCCACCCTGAACCACATGTGAGCCAGCTTATCCTCTGGGAGCTCACCCATAACAGAAGGAACAGACATCCGAGGAGGGACACTGGACTGTCTGACTGACCAACTAGCGATCACCGCCTGCATGATGGATCAGGATCCATGCTAGAGCTCGGGTATGGCCGACCTAGCATTCTAGTCCTATACTGTTAAGCATGGGAACTAGCTGTGGGGATTATTATCAAGTTGATCAGCGCTAGCCGATGGGGGAAATCCGTTTGTTTCATTCGACCAAAAATATCACTGACAACACAGTGCTCGCTATATTCCTTGTTTCACTCCAAGGAATACAAACTATTGTTAGTTGTTAGTTGTAAAGTATTGGTACTTGTTAGACTGTAAGATGTTCAATTACACATTCATTTCAGACGAGCCACCTTTTCGACAGCTCGACATCTAAGGAATAATAATGGGGAAACATCGTACACAATTATTGAAACTACGAAAGGAAGAGATGGGTTGTTAGATGTTTTCTAAAGGTGTCAAGTGATTGTAGTGATCGGATGTCAACGGACAGGCTGTTCCAAAGGGCTGGTCCACAGCGGGGAAGGGCGCGGTCCCCGTATGTCGACGTGCGACGAACGTGGTATTTCCAAACGATGTTGGTGTTGGGATCGGGTTGGACGAGGGAGTGACATTTGACGTTGAATTTGGGACCGGTACACGGGTATATCGACCTTCACAGCTTGAAACGTGAGGCAGAGAAGCTTATACTAGATTCGGTACTGGATGGGAAGCCAGTGGAGGGATTCCAGGATGGGTGGAATGTGAACAGATCTGAGAGATTCGGCGACGATTCCAGCAGCAGTGTTTTTGGAGACGCCGTAGTCGTTAAATTGAGGCCGATGGTAGACCGAAGAGATGGGTATTACCATAGTCAAACCAGCTGCTCATTTACGGCATGTACCAGTTTCCCTGTTGTCATTCCATCCAAGTATTCCCCCAGCTGACCGCAGTTAAAATAGTATACTTTTGGACATGTGGATGATATGCGAATCCATCGATAGAGTATAGTGTCTATGAGAGTCTCAGGTTACGAATAATTGATGTTGGTGAAATGACGCGTTGCTGATATTGAGTTGACAGGCTGTGGAGTTTCTGATGTCAAGGCGTGATTCGAATACGATCAGTTCAGTCTTGGCATCGCTGAGCGCCAGGAAATGTCTGATCATCCGTCCGTGAATTGCCTCCATACAATTTCTCATTTTTTTGACAGCATCAGGTAAGTCACTCGGGTGGAAAGACAAGTACAGCTGAGTGTCATGAGGGTAGAACATGTACTGAATTCCATTGGACACAATGATATCTCGAATGCCAGAAGTATAGATTGAAAAGAGCACGGCCCCAGAACAGATCCTTGTGGTACCCCAAATTGTAGAGGTTGAGGCTTGGACACAGGAGATGATGAAGACAGTCGGATGATCATTACGCGTTGTTGAAGGTATGTTATTTTAGAGCTGTGCCGGATGTGGAACCTGTGTCGTAGAACGGATATGAGTAGGTCGTGATCAACTGTGTCGAACACTAGGGATATACTTTCTGGTTGTTGTCGATGACACGAAGGATGTCGTTGTTGACACGGGTAAGAGCTGTCTCGGTATTGTAGCCGATGCGACATGCGGATTGGTAGTTGTAAAAGTAACCCATGACTGTCGAGGTGAGCGTAAAGTTGATGAAGCTTTCTCTGAAAGCTTCAAGTTGGAGATGAAGCTGAGATTCCAGATCGGGCGATACTTCTTTAGAATGTTTTTGTCCAGGTTGTTCTTCTTCAGTACCGGTCTGACGACATCGCCTTGCAAATACTGGGAAAGAGAGATATCTTACCAATTGTCACCAGTGTTAGGATTAATTCATCTCTGCAAGATTCAACAATCCAGGTTGGAATCGGATCAAGCATACACTGATTCGAGGCGCTCTTCTGCACAAGGATCCATACTTCTTCATCGTCACTGAGCAAACGGAAAATTGTAATTTATCCTGATCACCTGTGAAGAATACAATAACCCCCCTCCCCCTTCCCCCACCACATTTACCTATAGCATTCGCCGTAATCTAAGTTTGTGGTCTTTGTGCTGGGACTGTGTCTTTCTGAGACTAAGTTGGTCTATAACATGACATGGCTCACCGAGTTCCTACTGGCTGACTGGAAGTGTGTACTTTGAAGCAAGGTAAGGTACGCTACTGGTCCATGTTGGACTACATGAAGCTCGATTCCACATTTCCTCTCATTTGCCATATGGTGAATGAAGCTGTCTGGATATGGGACAGCTCTATGGCGTCATTGCCCTTTGAGGTAACTTACAGGTAAGTGACCTCAACCCGGTAACAAAACGATCGTAATTAATGACATAACACGGGAATCATCAGTACGGCCTGCTGAAACCATTCTCGGTCAAGACGACCAAACAAACTTAACAGCATCCCGGTCGGGTCGGAGGAAGCCACAAGTTAATAGAAAAATTGACAGCGGTCAAACAAATAGTGATAATTAGTCCCTTCCACTTTATAATACCGACAAGAATCACTTATTAAAGTTATCAGGAAGTGATCGCCATTTCAATTGGCCATTGGTCATCATATCCTGAAATCAGAGTCTATCACATGTAGGTGTATGTAGTTTACATATATATATATATATATATTCGGAGTGCCGTCTTCAGTCCGACATGTCTTCAGTCCGAAATAAACACGTCTTCAGTACGACAAGTTTTCAGTCCGACACTTCTTCAGTCCGACAGGTTTTCAGTCCGACGAGTCTTCAGTCCGAAAATGAAATAAACGTTTTCAGTCCGACAAGTTTTTGATCCGACACGTCTTCAGTCCGAAAATCAAATACTCGTCTCCTTTCCGACAAGTTTTCAGTCCGACGATTTTTCCCCAATAATCATGGGTTGTTGCCTAAAGATGAATGATTCTATCTGCGCTTGGGTTGTGTCTAGAATGAATAATCTAATAGGTCGACAAAGGTCAAAGCCTGAAATGCTCCTCAACAAAATAACCGATGTTGCTTATGTGCAGCGGATACATACTTGATGTAGGTTGGTGATGAGGCCTCCCTAATCCCTGCCTATAGACTGTGGGCAGTTGGGTCTAAGATTATCTCGTGTATACACATGTATAGGCCAAAGTCGGAAATATCTGTAAATAACACATTAAGATCACTGTTGTCAATGTTATGCAGAGAGTTGGGTTCATATGTGTTTATGATAGTCAGATGAAGTACATAGGCCCTAGGTTGAGTCTGGGTCACGGCCAATATAATCTCAGGCCAACAGTCGTCAACATCTGAAAACGTCAAATGTTGACGTTAGAAGAAAGAGGGGAGATGTGAATGGAAAAATATGTATGTTTGATACCTGATATAATGTTGGGTCTACTCTAGATTCACTTCACCCCATGCATGCGTGTCTTCACCTTTGAATTCCCCAAGAATATTAAGGTGCACGCCTGCAACTCTGCGCTAATATTAAGAATATTTCGTTTATTTTCACTGCAGCTGACGAGTGATCCTAAAAATAACTTATTATGGAACTATTTTACATATTTGACGGACACATTTGAATCCCAATTGTTTTAATAATACGTTCATGTTGTGTTTTCCGTCGATTTTTCTCCATCGTCACCTTCTAAAACAACAAACCGACTATGTTTTCGTTTTGCAGTTCCCATTACATCTTTTGACGTTTTCAGCGAAAGGTTACGTCACTCTGTGGATCGGACAGTCTGGACCACGAATCATCGTGAATAAAGTTCATGGATCGGACGTTGACACTCCTATACTCAAAACACCGTGGTGTAATCACTTCCGTTAGTGGATTCAGTGGCATAGCTCTATTTATTGGTAATGAAAACATTATCCTTCGATAGATGTGTGGGGTATGAATCCGCAACGGAAAGCGCGGCTATAACTGGTCCCCTCAATGTGTTACTACAGCGGTGCCAACGTCGAATAGGGCATGTCAATTTGTGAAACCATGACATTAGTCATCCCAGGCTCGGCCAGTGATGTTTGTCCATTCAAGCTGTTGTGATACAATTAAACAACACAAACGGATCCCATTTTAGCGAGTTATTATTCAAATTGAAGCAGGCCTGTGACCAAGGATGGGGAGGGGATCCCGCCCATCACACGTCCCCCGCCGCCCTGCGCCTTACCATGTCCCCCTGCTCCGTGGGACCCGGTGAATTTCGACACCAAAACTTACCGCACGCCTCCACACCCTCTTGCGTCTGGCTCCCCCTGCTCGTCAAGTCCGGTTACAGACCTCAAATGCGGGACCATGCACGTTGTTTTCTCTAAAATAACATTTCATCATTTTGTCCGTTTTTTTTGTCTGTTTTTGTGATAAAGCTGCTCTGATCTATCATATTCGCATGAAAATCACTCTTGCTGACCAATATTAGTATTTTAAATATGGCCGAATCTCCGGATAAAGTTCAAAAACCCTGAGGATTCTTATCAAAGTTCACTACAGCGAGGTCTGATAACTTCCTTTAGTGGTGTCGATATCAGTTATTAGTTGTCAAAATATTAGCATAAGGGTATAAAAGGCCTCAGTGGTGTGTTGAACCTTCCAGAAAACCACCGTATTACGTAGTTTGACCGAGTTGAAGGAAACAGAGTCGTGAATGACCAAAAAATGATCCCTCGACTTGCTAGTAAAGAACAAGATGTACACCATTTAATTTCATGGGCGGTGAATCTGAGGGGCGAGTGATCTAGCGCAACATACATACATAAATACCTACATACATACAGACAGTTTTTACCATCAGTGACTGCACGGACAATCATACATACATACAAATATACACAGACAAACAAACGGTGCCCTTCTCGTCTTTACTGCACCTAAAAAACATACAAGCATACATTCCTAATACATACATGAATACAACCGTGCATATATAAGCAATAAACATCACAGGAATATATATCCCACCTCCATATTATTAGAAACCCACTTCCGACTGACCTAACAGAATCCCGTAATGGAATCCCTCATTCTTTCCTTTATCGTCCACAAACAATTGCCCCAGAAAATCACTCAGTTTACGCGCATTATTTGATATGCTATCGTGTACTTTTTCCTCTGCTAATATTTTTATTCACCGGCGATGCAAATAATTTTAATAAATGCCTCCGCGGGATAATTGAAGCCATAACTAGATCAAGTGCCCGCTAGCGACATCATCGGGAAGCTTAACTGAGCACGCTCATGGAGACACTTCATCGTGTTTTCATAGGCTAGCGTTAGCTACCGCCCCTCACTCGGTTCACACTCAGCGTTGATAACCCCAGGTGAAAAATCCTCTAAATTTTATTAAAATCATGTAGATTATGAAAAAGAGAACTCGGCCAATTTGCTGCCTCGGATATAAATGAGCAAGAGAAAGGAAGAGAGAAGACTCATAATTACGTTTGGGACGGAGGATTGAGGACGGTCAGTCATAGTGACCGAAATCACTGTTTCCTCCAAGTGGGAAGAGAAATAACTAGAATAGAACAACACTGCAAAGGCTGTGACGAGATGTCCATATTTCAATACAGATATTATTAAAAGACGACGAGAAGCTTCCGCTCATATGATGTACCGGTGGTTTGATGGGTTTGGACTATTTTCCCCATCCCCCCCCCCCCAAAAAAAAACTATATAGACGTATCGTATCATCGTGCCTACAAGCAAGCGTCACATACATACACGAACACATTTGCGTTGGTTCCTTTGGTCATGTATCGTGATCACCACACGCCACTAAACAGTGACTTCATGGCGCTAAATGCCAGCCCCATGGGCGTCCACTGACCTCACAAGACGCAGTGCCACTAATGGCACTGCGAATAAGAATGAAAGACTCCCTACGCTCTTATGCAGCTCCCGCACCGAGCCGACAACGCTACCCGGAGCATCACCAAAAGACTGGAACTTGGTCGTAGTCTGACACATGGAGTCGGATCAGCATCACGACTAAGTGTACCAAGGGCATCTACCAGAGTATTCACAAACCCAGCAAGCGAAGCAGCAACGGCAAAGTCCAGGTCAGAAACCTTGACTTCACCAAATGAAACTCCACAACCCTATCCTCCCCCCCCCCCCCCCCCCCACCAAACACCGAGGAAGAAGTGAGAGATTCCACCACCATACTCCACAGCACTCTCAGTACCAGAATACGGAGATGATGTCAGTCACACGAGAATCAATGACACACTGCGCTGATTTGAGGAAGACAAAGACCTCGTGGAAGTCGGTGTATATAGGCTAAAAGAAAGTATCTGCCGAACTCCAGCACTTGCTCAAACAGGACACGGAACGTCGAGATGCGATCCACAGCGTACTCCTTTCGATCATAACCAGGCTGATGCGCAAGAATGATCCTGGCAAGGACTTTGCCGGGAGAAGTGTAGCTAACCCCTGTAGTTATTGCAATCCAGATCATCGCCCCCCCCCCCTCTTTCCGAACAGTGGGCAATAAAACCCTTTTTCCAGTCAGCTGGGATGAAACCGGAGCTCTAGATCGTTCGGACAAGAACATGCCAACAACTCCAGGACAGCTCGAACACCAGCCCAGGCAGCCAGGGCATCTACAGTTCCCTCTATCTACGGTATAGGTATGTCGCAATATACAGGTGGTTCAGCCACAGCACCATCTATAGACATTATCTAGGCCTGTTACTCAGTGTAAAACAGTGAAGATGATGGAGAGGATTCTACAGGATGACCGAGTAGTCGAACTCTAGCAATAACACTGGTCTATCCGGTTTATTATTCATTTCTCGAATGGAAAATGGTCCTATCACATTTTATCGTTATCGTTCATTCGACCGGAAAAATTGAAACCTAATGCGTCCCGTCCCGACTTAACCGATTTCGATATCGCTTTAGTGTTACTCGGCCTCAATGTTGTTAGCAATGTTATCGTTATTATAATTCCAGCAATGCCCAGTAATACACTTTGTCCACCATTGCAGCTACCAAAAGTGGTGATATATCACGCCTGGAGTGACATCACCACGCGCTAAATAGTCTTATCATCAACATATCAATCAGACACGAGAGACACGGCTAAGACTACTACCAGTACTTCTATTCTATCTCCCACCTGGTTGGGGCAGACGACAAGGGGGGCTATATACATTCGGGTGCTACCGCTGCAAGAGACTGAGAGTACCCTCGATCCGCCCCCATATCAACGAGTGTTTGTATCCACATTAGTAACGGTACTGGCGGAGAATCCCCTCTAAACTTGCATGAAATCGCCTTGTCATTCGTGTCGTCAACAGGCACGACAATACAACTAATAGTTTTCCAGAAGCACATGCGAGTGAGTGCACTTGGAGCACAGTTTCAGGTAGTTTCGTGGAACACGATATCATTTGAACAATCGACAGTCGATCGAAAAATTTCACAAATTGTGAAGGTAGGCAGGAGTACTGGAAGAACGAGCAATTATGGGGGAATCCGTCCATAAATAAGTCACTAGAGTGGGACGGGCACTGCTGGGAGAACACGCGATATGCCTGGTCGCCGGAAAGACTAACGGAATATGTGTACTTGAAGATGATATAGCCTTCTTTTACAGCGCTTTCCTATAACAAAAAAATGGAAGCATCTCTGTTAGAGGGATCCCAAACCAAGCGTTCTGTGAAATAGGCCAGTCGTCATTTTCCCTAATGACAATCTCGTCCTTCCTTTTCTCAAATCCGCGCGAATATCATTGTTTGAATGTTCAGTCAAATCTATTTGAAAATATAAACGCCTAGAGAGGTGTGCTATCTCATTTTATATAGTCGGTCTATTCTACAAAAACGACACCACGACAAGGCTGATAGTTTTCTAAAAGCACATACGAGTGAGCGCACATGGACCACAGTTTCAGATCGTTTCGACTGTCGATGGCATTTTTTTGGAAAAAGGTGAAGGTATGTGGGAGTACGGAAAGAACAAGCAATTATGCGAGATTCCGACTATACTGAAATAAGTCGTCGAGTCACTAGAGTGGGACGGGCACTGCTCGGAAAACCCTGGTCGCCTGGGAGACTGGCGGAATAAAATAGGTGCACCTGAAGATAGTATAGCCTTCTTTGACGGCGCTTTCCTACAAAGATCAAAGTCTTTTCGTCACAGAGATCGTAGAACAAGCGTTCTGAGAATTAAACCAGTCGAATCGCCCCTAAAGATTACCTCATCCTCCCATGTTTTCAAATATGCGCGTTTATCATTGTTTGATTGTTTGGTCAAATCTAATTGAAAATATGAACGTCCATAGTGGTGTGCTGTTTCATTCCATATAGTAAGTCTATACTGGTACCATCCGTTCTTCTGTGCGTTTCCCTCTCTGAGTGTACATCATTATCTCATCGGTCCCAGAGGGCCAGATGAGATATTGTAGTCAGTTTGCTATTTCACCCATATTCACTGGTGCTGG
>JAUOBX010620301.1:0-15633 GCA_032360705.1 Eupentacta quinquesemita | reverse complement strand
AGAAATAGAATGAAAACAGAAACGTTCTACTGTTCTGTACTGGTAACCGCTCCACACGGGCGATTTATAACGCGTTTCTACCTACACCTTACAACGACAATTTGACTCTAGCCTTCAGGGGACAAAAGGTCGCGGTAGAAGGCTCTAGCTTGGTCAAAAACGTCAATACCTAATTATTTCCGCTTGGAGGGCACACCCATCTCTCTACGCAGTACAAAGTTATGCCACGAATTTGAATACAGAAATGAATTGGCAGGGCAACGAAATATGATCTGTCACATGCAGAAGACACGTTCAAAACACAAAACATCATACATAGCCTACGCCCAGTTATGATTGCGTATTTCTTCCCTATACATCAAAGCCACACAAATTTCCGACCCAATTTTAGTGGATTCGTTACTATGACCACATCCCTTTGACATTGTTCCTGTTTAAGGCACGCCCGTGTTACATCAGAGTATGCAAATGGTTATGCTTATAATGTTACGCCAAAAAACCAAAAACAAACATACTAGAATCGAATGCTCAAATTGTGACTAACATTACTCTTATAATCATATGACCCTGGCGCGGATGCGCCCTATTTGTCGTGAGTGTACTGCTAGTCGGTCAGAACGTCAAAACAATGAGTGCGCCTGGAACGAACGATGCATATCTGCGTTCTCAATATGAACATTATTGCCCAATATTTCGGATCATCCCCAAAAATATTCATGACGTGTGAAAATGTGATTTCTGGCCATTTCCGAAAACAAATCTCGGTACTTGATTCTTGAAAATGAAACTGTTCTGTAATTTTACCTCATATAAAATGTTGCCCCTCAAACGTGGAATTTTAAGAAATAGTACATTTATTTTATTATAAAATGGCTTTCAATAACTATTTCCAGAAAAAAGTCAGATACAGTGAGGCGACTGCCTTGATGTACCTAAAAGAAGTGTTTTGAAAAGTAGTTGTTTGAATAATTGTTGTTCTCACCAAATGTGAACACCCAAATTATTGCGTTCCTAATTACACAGAAGTAATTTTCACTAAGTTCACTACGTGGAATCAGATCAGCTTTATTTAAAAGACTTCTAGAGAACAAGTTGTGTTAGCTGAGCGACTTGCGGTACCACCATGCTACAAAGTGATCGAAGAGTGTTTATCTCATGCTATGGGGTCCCTCGAATTGTGTGAATCACATCAGTTCGTACAACAGACGAATGTAATATAACTATTATAGCTATTCCCTTTCAAATGCTGGGGTGAGCGATCACTCGGCGGTCCGCTTGTATTGCGTGTCCCTATCAGATGGAAATGCATATAGTAGAACTCTAGTATTAAACCTGATGTTTCTTCAGCAGAATTGTTCTCCTGAAATAGCGCCTAAAACCTTCTGGGGTACATATGTTGCTCTGATTGATTTGGAACTGGAGATATGTTTCAGCCGAGAATTTCAGCGGTATTGGGGTTATTTTTCCTGTTTTTAGGATTCCTGGACTGAAATAGGACGGTGCGGAGTATTTTGTTGGAAATGAAGTAGACATCAAGCACCAAAAAATTACCCCCTCCGAGTTCGGAATCCAAACGGTATTGGTGTATCGAATTACTGACCGGGTTAACGAGTAAACTCTTGGCGTCGCAGCGGTTTATAGCTGATACTCGTTGCGAACTTCTGGGAGGCTGAGGGGGACAGCTGGAAACGGACCCAATTCAGTGTGTGAGTCAGTTATAGAATTGATACCGGTGGGCTACCATATATGCCTACCACATATTATTGTTTTTATAAACAATTTATTGTTTTTTTTCGGTCGATCATCATTTTATTCTTTATCTAAATCATTCTTTTCCATAAGCAACGCTGGGCGAGGAATGAAACTTCTAATGAAAATGACCTCGGAATGAAGCGATCGGAGGATTGTTCCTCTCATTATGCAAATATACACTGGTTATTCAAATGACCTAATCCGAAGCCATGAAGTTGTTTATTTATGTGTTGCCATCAACATAATAATTACTGCCCTGTAATAATGTTGCGCCCTTCGAGTGGGATGTGTTGGGCGGAAGTGTGAGTGTTTACTCAGTATCCCCACTCTACTTGTCAGCCACCCTGATGTTCACGACTGCATAGTTGATCCATATAGGCTATTGCTTCTAATAAATTATATCAACAAACAGAACATTGTTATCATTCGATGGGAGCCAGCTGAACTAGATGTCAAAGACTGTGTGTGGAAATGTTCGTACGATATAATTTGAACCACACCCCCACTAATCCCTAATCGAAATTTTGCCATATTATGCTTCATTCATGTTAGGCATTCACCATACAGGTATATGAATAATTATTGTGTGTACTAATATTATAACCGAGATTACATCATCACATTGCTGTAAAACCCATCCTGTATGAATAACAATCTCTCTCTTCTTGGTCTAAAGCCAACTAACCATCAAGTTTGCCGTTATATAACCTTGAAATCGATAGCTGCAATCCGGAGGCTGTCCATATCCTTAGCGACCAAGTATTACCAATGTACTCCAAACATGGTCTGGGACGCGACATACACTAAACCGGGTATGTTATAGCCTGTAAATGGATAACCGGAATATCGATGCGCAATCCCTTATTGTTGGCCTAGGTGTAATAAATATTAGCTCCCATTGATTTCGTATTTATTTTCAACCACGGAATCCTACGGAACAGTGTCAGGATGGTTCCGTGCGAGATATTTTATTTTCGTCGTTGTTTGTGTCACAGTAAGATGCGAAACGATTTTTATCCCCAGAACGAATTACCTGGATGTTCATGTAGGCAAGGACTATCGATCGAGAGATATGAGGTGTTGTACTCTTTCTCTGTTGGTTTGTTTTCAGGTTGGAGTTGCCGGTTTCGTATGACATATTCTGTCCATGAATGCAGTATGTTCCTAATAACTTGATAGGACGTACCGGGATCTGTTGTGACCCCCACTGGTATTCAAAGTAAAGGATACTTTACTGTAACATGATAAAAACCGCGTCAGCTGTTCTAAACATAGAACGACTCTTATTTTTGGAAGGAACACCGAGACACTGGAACTGTTCACGGGCATCTCTACATATATTTCACTACACTACATCTATTAGGGTTCCATCGGGCAGTGAAAAATATGGTTTCTGTGATAACTATTTCTGATCCCCAAGCCCCTCTCCATGTGAACGCCATTGTACGGCGACAAATCAGCAAGAACTGCAGTAATCACTCAAAACTCGCTATAAGTACAGTGTCGATATGCACAGTTTGTTACCTACGTCAATAGTAATTTGAAACAGTTGATATACATTATGGCCTATATTGACCTCATTATTTGACATCATGTGTGCTGACAGTTATTAGATACAGTACCAGCAAATCATTTTCCCATTCATATTGTTTTTCACTAACATTTTACTACACTACAGCCATTAAACTTCCATTCGGCAGCAGAAAAAATAGTTTTTGTGTTAAATATCAAGTGGGTCAAGTGGGGGTGGCGTGGTGTGGGTGGAGTTTTGTGCTCGGATTCTCAAACCCCAATATCCCATCTGTGTATTCGGCACTCAACGGCGATGATTCGGAGAGAACTGCAGATTTCTTTCTTTTCGTTTAGAGTAGAATCACGAAACACAAAACTCATCACATGTCAATGGTTGTTTGAAAAGGTCTGATAGACAGTATATATAATACTTCATCATCTTACATAATGTGTGCTGATGATTAGAAGATCCAGTGCTCCCTGAGCTCAAACAATTGTCATATTTATATCGTTTGCAGTTTGGATATTAAATTCACGCCGTGTGGAACTATTATTGGCTGAATCGTAAATACAACGTGTATGCCCCATTATACTTTGCTATGTTTTATGGATGCTATGTGGCATTTACCCTGCTGTATCTCCAAAGCTATTTGATACAACGCTAGCTTTCGGAAGTTTCCAATTTGTACGTTTTCCGGCGAGATGAGCAAGGTCATTTGACCTCACGCAGACGTATAAACACACACACACCATCTACTCGTGAGGGGAATAGCATATCCTGCTTCTTGCGTTTAGATAACTTCCATCACATCTGTTGATGATTTATTTTGGACCGAAATCTTCACAAAACAGAGTTGCTTTCAATTACACGGGGGAATAATACAAGTGTGGTGATCAGCACCAATTTGTCTGATCCCGTTTTACCAGTAATATCAGACCATTTGGACCACATCTTTCGGGGAAGTGAGGTTTGATATATTATGCAATTCTAGATTAGGTGTTATAGCTGTGGCGCCGGAATACTTAAAGTGGTCATTTTTCATGAAATTGAACGTGTATGTTTTACGTTGCCCAAGAGTAGAACAAGTAGGCATATATAATATGATATTGTTCACTGTGATAGTATCTCAGCAAGAAAATACACTATTGTGACAGTACATATTACCAACGACAGGGATTCCGTGATTATTGGCGGAAGTGGATTTGTGTGTATAATGAAATAATACAGACCGTAGCCGACCTGATATCATATTCGCGAGCAGTACCATTGATGTTTTCGAACATGAACTGGCGCGGCCCGGCAGTAAAGGAGCCTTGTATGTTCCGTGTGATCAGCAGGAGGTTAACCTATTAAGATAATCATTCGCTAACTCATCGTGTAGGACTCCGATAATCAGGCTTATTTCACCTGATTGACTACCCACGGAAGAACGGATTATGTGTCAGTGACTACCCACGAATAACAAAATATGGGCTGAAAAAATTGTATTCATAATACATTCAATGCATGCATTAATGCGGAATGTACCTAAATTCCATTGCGGCTAATATACCAGTCAGGGCCGTCGCGACCGGGGTGTGTGGGGTACCCCCCCCCCCCCAATTTTTTTTTATAGCACAGCCTAGTTCAGCGCATTTCCCAACTTAATTTGGTACTGGCAATATTTTCCGAGTAGATTATAAGTGCCAAGTGACGGTAAATATTGAGACTACCGATAAAATCATTATTAAATTATGCCTACTGTTTCGCTGAATGCAGACTGCCAGTCGTATGTACTTCAGTGCGGGCCTAAAACAGTGCATTTATGATGTGTATGTGTTGCCATCATACTAAATAGGAAGTTGTAGCCCGTGCCTATTTCAACTGTCATATAGCCATATCAATTGGAACTTGAGTTGAAAACTTTTCCAAGTCGGAACATACAGAAGATTACTAATAATGAAAACGTCCTACACTCTGACCAGTCAGAACGCAGAGACGCAACAAGCGTCTTCAAAAGTTCAGTCCGACAGTACCGGCCGTTTGTTCCGACCTTCCTATGTTCCGACTGGCCGGAACATAGCGAGATAAAAACTCGTGAGACGTCATTGACGCCTGTTCGAAAACGTCTTTGTTCCGACTTCCGACTGAGACGTTCCACCAAGTAGTTCGGCGGAACATGAGGAGGTCCTCTCCGAACATGTGGCAATCGGTACATAGGGAGGTTGGAACATAGAAAGGTCTTAGTGACGCCTAATATTGCTCAACCAAAGACATTTTTCTTCTGCCTGGATTTTTCTTGCTAGCTGTCATTTTCTGAGCGCCAAAATGTATGCGCGATTTGGATGCAGGGAGGTTTCCAGGTCATTATGACTGGAGACTGATGACAGCAATCAAATTTAGACAACTCCTATTTGCGAGTCAGACGATATCGCACACATAAGAATAGCATTGTTTGTGATACAAGAACTCTACTCATGTTTCCGCGCAACGGAACGGAATTGTGAAATTTCCCAATGGGGTGCGGCACATTTGCATGAGTAATATATCATAATATATTCTGTCTTGGTAAAAGTCATTATTATTTCCAAAATGAGCAGGGTGTTTACTTGTACTACATCGCACCAGTTGACATCTAAGACCCTTTCAGAATAACAAATTCTCCCAATTGGGGGGGGGGAAGTTTGCACAACATGTCAGATCATAATATCATCTGTTCTAGGTAAAAAGTAATCATTATTTTGTTGGATGCCAAAATGTGCTACATTGCAGCAGCTTGCATCTAAAGCCAATAAAAACTGATAACATTTCCCAACGGGGAGGGGTACATTTCACCTAAAAATTAGATCTTAATATCATCGATGTGTTCTTTGTCAAATACCAAAAAGTCATTATTACTCTCAAAACGAGTTGGGTGCCTAAATGTGCTACATTGCACCTGATTACATCTATGGCCATTTACTAATGGGAAAATTCCTAACGGGGAAGGGCACATTTGCACACAAAAATTAATAGTAGAAATCCATCATTATTTCCAAAACGAGTTGGGTCCTCAGATGTGCTATATTGCACCAATTCGCATTTAAAGATGTCTAAAAATTGTAAATTTCTCGAATAGTGAGGGGCACATTTGTACCGAAAAATTAGATCATAATAACCTTGGTAGAAATTCATCAACATTTCCAGGACGAATGAGGTCCTCACAGTACATGCACTAAATATTGCACCAGTTTACATCTAAGTGTCTTCGGAAATTGTAAAATTTCCCGAATGGGAGAGGCACATTAAAAAAAAAAAGATAATATGTTATTGAACCCCTCCCCCATGTCACTCATTTCTGCACCGCACCTCAGTTGGAAATTCCTCTCCTCAGTCGGAATTTCAGACATACCACAACCCCCCCCCAAATCGCATGACCCTAGCAACGACCCTGATCCCAGTGGTACAGTTTTAACCTAATAATTAGGACTCATCATGAAATAATTAATTAGTTCAATCATTCCCGCCACTCTCTACTTCTCTAGTAAAGCTATTACATTGATCAGTACCACTGTGCATATATTGGGACAGGAGACAAATCTCCCTATAATTTTTTCTGCTAGAATCTGCTATCGAAGTAGCAGTAATTTTCTGGCAGTAAATCTTCGTCAGCAATTTGCCGTTATTTGCGTAACTTGTGGATAACAAGCAGACCCCACACCACTACGTACACCTCACACTGAGAATCCCACTATATGGGATTGGGAGCTGGCAACATTCAGTTACTGAAGGAGTAGCCAGTGTACATTTACGATGAGAGTTCATAATAGGCTACTGAAACACAATAGTCAGGGGATAGGTTGGGCGCACAAATAAACATTTCAAGAGCCATAGGGGAGTAACAAGCTCACCATCACGCAGTCACTGGCAATTACTCCGATAGTCATGGGATAGGTCACGGCAGGTGCACCAGAAACCACTACAATGGTCATGGGATAGGTATAGGAGTACCAAGAATAACTACAATTGTCATGAGATAGGTAGTTGGAGCACCACTACCACCACAGATGTCACAGGATAGGTAATATACACACTACTATGCCGTCACTACGTGAAAAGAGGACACGTTAACAGGAGCATAGTCTTTGGATAATCGAAACTCCACAGGGAAACGCCCTCTGCCAGATTCCACCAATCCCAAAACGCTCACCAACGAGTTTGCCGATTTCTTTGTTTCTAGAGGAAAGACTATGAGTGACAGAATGGATAAGGAGAGTCACATCAGCATCACTCGTTTTCGGGGCCAAACTTTGCCAAAGTTCCTTCTCATGCTTCAGTGAAATTCCGGCAGAGCAGGTGCGTGACGTAATCATGAAGTCTTCCCTGAAATCCCCAAGAATCACACCGCTACTGAGGAAAACACATCAGGGGAAGAATAAGTTCGGAAACTACAGACTGATATCCAACCTGAAATTTCTTTTTAAGACCATTGAACGACTGGCTTTTGTTCAAATCGATGAATACCTTCAACAGAATCACTTGCTGGCGCAGAGACAGTAAGCGTACCGATATTTCCATAGCAGCGAAACAGCCCTACTCCGAGTGTACTCCGAGTGTACAATGACTTTCTCAACGCCGTTGACAACTGCCAAGAAGCAGTCCATGGACTGTTGGACTTATCATCTGCGTTCGACACAATTCATCACGGTTGCAACACCATCATGGTATCAGCGGAAATGCATTGGATTGGTTTTCCTCTCTTCTTAGCGGATGGGTGTACACAGTGGATATCAACGGCTCTCTTTCTAACGAATATCACGTCACCGAGGGGGGGGGGGGGGGCACCGCAAGGATCGGTTGCAGGTCCGCCTATTTTTTACAATGTATACGGCTCATATTGAGTGCATATTCAAGAACCACAGAGTCAGCCACATTATCTACGCGGACGACACTCACCTCTGCCTTGTACTTGACCCGACTGATTCGGAGAATACCATGGACTGTCTACAAACGTGCATCGCCGATGTTAAGGAATGGTGTGTGCAAAATAGACTGATGCTTAAGGAAGCCAACACTGAAGTAATTTATTTTTCTTCAAAATTCATGAGATTGCCTCCATTGTATTCGAGCCTAACAGTCTGTGATTTTACTGCGACTGCTTCCAAGACGGTGAGATTTCCCTTCAGAAGCACGACCATATACGCAACGTTACTCCTGCCGCCTCCCATGCCCTACCAATCTCTGTTATTTATATAGCGCTAAAATCCAGAAATGCTCTAAGGCGCTTCGACAGAGTCAATCACTGCTGATAGGCGTCACGGAATTGATGGGCCTTGAGGATCAGAAGTGACCAAACGGAGACTTAGTAACCGAACTTAACAAATCTGGACGTTCGTTCCAAATCTTAGAAGCATGGATCGAAAAAGATCTGGGGCAGAACGGCAGGCGTCTAGGACGGGTTTTGTGCTGCAGCAAGGCGTCGATGTATGGTGGAGCTTCACTATGCATAGCTGTATAGGTCTTGACAGGAAGCCAGTGCAGGTCAATGAGCTCGAGGGTGATTGTGTCAAACGTGTGACGTTGACTACGAACTCGAGCAGATGACCTTTGGACATTTTTAGTTTTGTTAGGAGGCGATTTGCAATGCCAATCAGAAGGCAATAGTCTATTCGCGATCTTACCAGAGAGTGAATGACACTTCGTAGCTTTTGTTGTCGAATACCTCCGCACCAAATTAGCAGCATTTACAATAGTAACGAGATAGGTAACAGGCGCACCAGCAACCACTGCGATAGTCACGGAATATGTAACAGGCGAACCAACTACTTCTGCAATAGTCACTGGATATGTAACAGGCGCACCAACTTCTTCTGCATTATTCACGGGATATGTAACAAGCGCAGCAACAAACTCTGCAATAGTCACGGGATATGTAACCGATGCACCACAATCACTACAATAGTCACGGGATATGTAACAGATGCACCACAACCACTACAATATATAGTCACGGGTTGGTAACATACACACTATCACGCAGTCACTACGTTTGAAAGGACGAGATTACAGGAGCACTGGCATAGGAAACAGGCGCAATAAAGCACCACTACAGTCAGACAGTAGTCACGAGATATAGCAGGCGCATCACAGCCACAAAATGTCATCAATGATTTTGTGATCATTCTGTTGTTTTGAATGACTGGTGACTATTTCGAGGCAACACCTGGAGCACATCATCACTCTGGATGCTAGAATTATGTAAACGCATGATATAATTTATACATTATTCTGTAAATATGCTGGTAAGTAAAGTTCCTGAAGTATCCTCACCTATCAGGTTTATTCATGCTAGCAGCTAGGCTTTGAATCACATGGAGACTGCATAGGTGTCGTATTGGTATACAGCTGGGATCCCTTCGTGTTCAGCCGAAGGGATATGAATACATAAACTTGCTGGAACTTTGTCAGATGCAATAGCATGTTGGTATGTTCTGATATGTTCGATAATGCGGTGAGACGCGATATTGGGCGAACTATACTAATACTGAACACAAGTATATCGTATCATGATTGATGAATCAACTATTACAACCTTTCTGGTATGAAGGACGAAGGACGTTTTCAGTACAATTATATGATGATTTAGAAGCGATCACTCAAACATGCAACTCACAGTCACATTTTTGTTCTAGGAACAGGTGCCCGAACATATTAGAAAAGCACTGACGTACGAAGGTGGGAATCTGGATATTACACCTATTAACTGCCTATTGAACAACGTGGTAGTGGGGTAGTTCATGGATACGGGAACATACTAAAAATTATTCAATAGCCCAATCACACTTTTGTTTTACATTTGCAAACGCTGGAATCGTCAGAGACCGAATCTGGCAGAAATCAATGACGAAACTCAAGTTCAATATGTACATAATTATTTCAATAACCACAACTTACCTGCTGACATATGTTGAATGGAAACAACAACACTGTGCTCTCCATCTACATATTACCCAATTGTACTAACCCTTCTACTCATCTGATGTCCATGAAATTATAGAGTCCACTGATGTGTTGCTTGCTGAGGATATCTTTTTCTGAGGATAAAAATGATACTAGACCGGTAGTTCAGCATCACCCTTGGTGGGAATTCCATCGTCGGGCATACCATACGAACATATTATTCCGATAGAGGAAATCCCCCCCCTCCCTCTTCCCCCACCACACATACACACACCTCACGCACGTACCCCATTTTCCCTTCCAATAATCCTTAGCATTCACTCCTGACTCGTTCAAATCGTACGACGAAAGACATTTTTATTACATGTTTCGCAATGCTCTCCCTCCAATATATAAAATTTGTCTAGTCAAAACAGTTTTTGGTGAATAATGACAAAAAGGCGTGTTTCGTAGGTATAATAATAGGTAATAGTAGTTAGATTCGCAATCCCGGAAAATAGAACGGACATCAGGTATAACCCTATACTAACCAACGTTCCACACGCGCAACAGACCTCTCTCCCGTCTAACGCATTGCTCAAAACCAGAGTAGTTGTCCGAGAATTGCGCCGAGGGAAGGCAACGGGTCATAACATCTGCTGTTGAATGCTCAGCTACATGGGCGACTGACCATTGTAGCTCGGAATCCTTGCCTGGCTAGTCCCACCTGGTCTCTATAGGGTTAACGAGATACATATAGAAATAAAACGTTTTAATTCGTTATAAGTCAGCTCTGAATACTATGAACTAACGTCATATGACATTGTAAATGTGCCCGTTTGGTATTTTGGGATCATGTTCCTGTAGGTCATTAGTATATTTCATGGCTCCAAATTTAGGCTTTGGGTCATTTTCAGTACATTTTGGGGCACTGGAGTCTGCTAAAGTATATTAATGCTTTGCACAAACGTCATTACTACGTCACAATGACGTCATGGAATATGGTAAAATGGACTATATGAGCCTATAAGGTTGGTAACATATATCATAGGTCGAGACTAAAATTTCAAATTTACTGTACACTAAGGGATACACAGTCCGCCAAGGTATGTAATAAATACGTCATGGTGACGTCATATAACAATGGAAATGTGCTCATTTGATATTTTGGCATCATGTTCCTATAGGTTATTCATATATTTCATGACTCAAAAGTTAGGCTTTCGGCCGTTTCCGGTAGCCTACATTGTGAGCACTGCAGTTTGTCCCATACGTCATTACTACGTCACAGTGACGTCACGAGACAAGGTAAAAAGGTTTCATGGTATGTTAGTTTCATGTTTCCGATGGTTGGTAATTGGTAAGATATATAATTGTCAAAACTGAAGTATCAGGGGGTTACTGTACACTAAAGGTTATACAGTCAGTCAAATTGCGTAATTTTTTCCTCGTATACGTAATAACTACGCCATGGTGACGTCATATGACATTGTAAGTGAGCTTCTATGGTTGTACAGTATCATGTTTCCATAGGTTGGTAACACCTTTTATAGGTCAAAACTGACGTCTCGTGGGGTTTACAGTACATTAAAGTATGGTATTTTAGGATACTTTTTTCTGGAGATGCTGGGACCCACTGAGCGACCTCCGGCAAAAAAAAACTGTTGTTGCAATTTTCAGGGGTAGAGGTATTTTTAGCCATATATTGACTAGACTATATAGCAGGATACCTGCCGAGAGCGCATACCAGTCGAATGCGCACGTTGAATGATGCTACAAATCATCCTATCAACACGTTCACATTTCAGAACTGACTGATGCAGGAGCTCGACCAAAAAGTTATTGTATTCAAACTATATTTCATTGCCCATGCATCACAGAGCAGACATCGTCCCAAAATATAACTGTCAACGTGCGCAATCAATTTTAATGATGCCACAGTGTAGTGCGCATCCGACTAGTACATTCTAACAAGTCAATTCGGTCAAGCCATAAAATAAAAACAGGATGTGTGTTCCCACGTCAATTTATAAAATATGATTCCTGTTACTCAGTGAGGGTAGCAACACTTGCTATGATGTCAATTACGCTGAGTTAATGAAAAATATCCACAGAGCGGATCCTTGCGTGTGATAGCCATTGGTGACCCGCTGTTTGCATGACAAGTAATTTATCCTCTTGAAAATTAATGTCAAAACAGGACAGACCGAAAAAACAATCCAATCGATTGAACTGCCATTTGATGCTGCCGCTATTATTTAGCCCACATGGCACTAGCTATGTACATATAGCATTAGGGGCAACCCGTCGAGTGCTTTTTCACACAATTATCTAAGCGACTCTTCGAAGACAGCAGAGGTTGTTCTATAAGATGTTCTATAAGATCAGTATGATCTCACATTCATATTACTCATCGAATACATTTATTCCTTTTATGTTGTTATTCTTGTAATTTGTATTTGTATGTCCTAATGCAGACCGCTCTAAGTATATTCGATTGATTCAAGCAAACGAGTTAGATGCGTTTACGGAATTACTTGCATTTAGGTCACCACTATTGATTAGAATAATCTGTTTACAATCTGACCGCTTGTGCCTTAATTGAATAACATACCATGGCGCATGTAGGCCAACAGTGATTGTTTCGGGAAACTAGCATGGGATCGCGTACTATCAAAGTTATGTGTCACCTCATCGCGCAATCACCGAACAGTACATTAAGACCGAGCAGTATCGGATCATCTGGTTGAATGGCGCGCGTTTATCTGTAGTCCGTATCTCTGATGATTGCCGACATCGAAAGACGTCATCACTTATTCAATCAAAGTTCATGTGCCCAAAAGTGAAGTATTATAAGAAAAAAGCGTCAATTTCTCAACAACTAATTCGGCGCTGATTGATTTATTCCTAGATTTGTTGTTCGCGCTATATAGTGATGTGTGTCTAATTATTGCCGATGAACGGACTCAGATGATCAATAGCGAGTACGTGCGAGATTTATTGAACGTCACAGATATATTATTCGAAGAAAAAAATCCTAAAGCAATAACAGACTGCCATCCATCGCAAAGGACGGCAGTGTATGTTCTTACATTATCATTGTAAAATGCAGAACCGAGAGGAGCACTTATACTTTCTTAGGCAATGTTGACATAGGATCGCCAACTATTTCTGATCTTAACAATTTTGTTTATACAGTAATTCTAATGACATGCTTTACAGCAGCTTCAAAGTGCTTCGCAGATGTTGCCTCTGATCATTAGTGGCTCGTCAATCCTGCACATTATGGTGCGCATTTCGTTTGAACCTTTTCTGGCGCACACGCACTGTGCCATCGCGTCGCCTAATAAGACAGCCACAGCTACTATAAGTCCCCTTACAATGTTCCCAATAACGCATGGTTGAGACCGTCACGGGAAAAGGCTGCCAGGTTTTAGAATGATTATCATCGAAATGGGGGTCGTTGGGAAGCTGGAATATGTCATGGAAGGTCTCCTTCATGAGGTTGACCTGGCTAGAGGGATCAATGACGGGGATGCCGTTATTGTCCAAGAGGGGGAGGGTTGGGCTTTTTTGTTCGGTTCAAAGTGGGATTTGATCTTTTTCCAGAATCTGGTAGAGTCAGTTTCGGTTTGGATATTTTTGCAAAAGCTATTCCACGAAATTTGTTTTTGGATAGTGATCTCTTTCCTGATTTTGGAGTTAATGGCGTTAATGGCCCTTTTAATGAACGGATTCTTGTTCCTAGTATACTGCCTCCTAAGCTTCCTTTTGGCCTTGATGAGGTTAAGGATATGTTTATTAATTGTCCAGGGTCTGTCTCTTTTCTTGGTGGAGGGGCAACGCCGGTTGAAGGAGGAGCTAATAGCCGAGTCAAAATAGGTGGCAATATTGTTAATCAGAGAGGGGGTACCATCGCACTCATGGGATCTTTAAACATCCCTTTCTGAGAACGGTAAAGGCTGGGGCACTTGAAGTTGCTAACGATGATGTAATAGTCGCTAAGGGCAGGGTCTTCGTGGATCAGAGTATTGATGTGGGTTTGAGCAATATCATAAGTGGCAATTACAAGGTCTAGTAGCTCCTCCTTGGCCGAGTGGGAATCCCTCCTAGTCTTGGTATTACGATTAAGGATGGTAAGCTTATTACGATCAAGGACATCATGAAGGTGGTTGCCAAGATTAGTGGTTTTACCACAGCCAAAAATGGTGTTATGACAATTAAGATCACCTATGATTAATGACGAGGACTTCGCCTCGTCAAAAATGGACTCAATAACTTTACTCTTTTTTGGGGGGAGGGGGGGTTATAGTACGAGGTGATCTTAATAATCGAGTTATCTTTAATAGGGATGTTAATGGTAATGACTTGAGCGTCCGGGGGCGAAGGATTTCTAATAGTGGCGGAAATGCTCTGTTTAACCCCTTTAATCCCTTGACAAGGTCGGTAACCAATGTTACCACTTTTTTTAAGGTCATTTTTTCCAATCTTGTTGGTAACCTTAACGGTAGTAGCATGGGTATAGGTGGGGTATTTGGCTGTTGGATTGTGTCCTATTGTTCTGGGCCTTTTCAACCCTGGCTTTAATGAGAGCAGGACACCCTTTGTACATGGCAATGTGTTCGCCTCCGCAATTTGCAATTTTTTTGTCTCGTTTAAGATTAGCACACTCCGTGTGTTTATGTCCTCCGAGACCACACCTTAGACATTTCGTTTCGGCTTTACATTGGGCCACCGTGTGCCCAAACCCCTGGCATTTAAAACACTGGACAATTTGTGGGAGCTCGTGGTAATCTTCGACCCTATGCCGGGATTACCCAAGTATGAGTTGATTGGCTAGTAATTCCCGCTTTTCTTCTTCTAGCTCAAGGCCAATTTTGACACGCCAGGTGGGCTCCCCTAGACGAGCCTTGGACTTGAGCCTGGTGGCATAGCTGACGGAATACCCCAGATCTACCAATTCTCGTTTAATTTCACCCTCCCCGATGGAGGGATCAACTCCGCAGACAACAACCGGGTGAACGGGGCGGCTTTTGTGTTGGGTGATCCTGGGGACTGGGCTCCCGAGGGGGAGCCGTGGTCCCAGGGCTGCAGAAGGAGGTTGTAGGAATGTGGATCATCTGGGTAAATCAGGAGTTTGTGTTCTTTGGTGGGCATTACGAATTTAATTTTGGCGTTGGGTTTCTCTTTCTTAATAGCGTTGGCCAGTTTGATCGATTGGGAAAGGAGACCTGGTTTTATGCCCGAAACTAAGATGGGATCAACACGGGGGTTTTTCCCATTCGGTTTGGAGTTAATTCTCCGGCGTTTCCTTGTTTGTTGCTGTTGCCAGCCAGAGCCGTTGCCAGAGTCGGGGTCGAGTTCGGAGCCAGGGTCGGAGGAAGGATCGGGATCGGGGAAGGACGGGGGAACAGGGCCCCCCGAATGGGAGGCCATGAGCCGGGGGGGGGGGGGGGGGGGGGGGGGGGGCC
>JAUOBX010620190.1:0-15634 GCA_032360705.1 Eupentacta quinquesemita | reverse complement strand
TCGGAGCTTGTTCAGCTCCATGTTCCTATCAGAGCTCTTAGGTCAGCATCTGAGCAACGTCTCAAGATCATGTTTCGTTCTTCTACTAAGTTATATGGAGATCGCTCGTTTTCTTTCGCTGCTCCCCATTTGTGGAATGATCTCCCCAACTCTATCCGTTCGGCACCTTCTGTGGCTCCTTTCAAGTCACGTCTCAAAACTCATCTTTTTACACAGCATTTCCTGTCTGCTTGACTCCTTTGTTCCCTATCCTGCTGTATGCTGTCACCTCTGTTTTAGTCTTTCTATGTTCATTTTTGTTTCTTTCCATTTGTCTTTGTTTTCCTCATTATTATTATTATTATTATTTCGTTGGCGGAACTGGTTTATATTATGCCACCACCGGCGTGAAATACGTTACTTGTTTATATCTTGAGAGATATGTAACATTTTTACCATGCCACCAGTCCCAGTTTTCTTTCAATTCATTGATTTGAATTACGATATACATTTCAAATGATACCATGTTTCAGGCCAGGTTACCTCTTCACATGACCTTGGTATATAAACTCAAATCCATCCGTGACTCCTTTAATATGTATTCTAGTCAATTTGACAGTACTTTTTGTGGTGCAGTTGACGAAGATACATTCGGAGCAACAGGTTATTGCAGGAACGGACCAGGGACGGTACGACAATAATGTACCAACTCCTACGTTGTTCGAAATCGAAACGAAATCAAGATATGCTGAGGGATGTAACGGAATTGAAAAATACTATACTTGCCCCTTTTTCCTTACGGATACCAGAATGAGCAGTTTGCGATTGGATATAGTAATATAGTAATAGGGTAATTAAAGTTGTGGGAAGTGGAACAGAAGAAGAAATCGGTCAAAGAGCGGGCTCAAATTGATACATGGATGATATCATTACGGTACCAGAGAAGATAATCAAAGATGGCGAATAGGCTATTCACACAAGCAATGTAATGAATTATTCGATTACCTACATGGAGGAGTAGTGGGAAACGGAGAGGGGTAAGGGGACGTATTATGAACCAGAAAGCCAAAATGCTCAGGAACTCCTCGATTCAAAACCTTGGAGAATCGACTCAAAACCTATATTAACCCATTATGACCTTCTTGTTCTCGACAAAATCATTCTGACTTTGACCTCTTATGAACACAGATGACCTCCGACCTGACCCCAACACATTCGGGATGATGTACTCATCATGGGGGTTTGATCCATCCAGACGTGGTTGACGCCGAAATATCGATCTTAAATGTTGGATCTCTTCCCAAAATGACCACTAGTCTACACCAAAAACGACAGGGTTATTAATGTATCGGAATCATTGTTCATAAAACAAATCCTACGAGAAATACAACTTGAGGTTGGTTATGCAAAACATCGATTGACATATGTCTATGCTGCAGTCGGTTGTCTGTGGAATCGTGTTTACATAAAGAAGCCTGAAAACAACGAAATATAATTAGCTTATCACTGACCAGAGTTACCCTCACTGGACCAAGTTAATCACGTTCGTACAATTAAATTCACCAGAGCAAATAAGCGAAAATGACGTTGAATTCACTAACACGCACGACCCACTTGTTGGCATGTACCTGGGTGATATGATTCACAGGAAAAGGTTTATTCCTATAGAGGCATTTCTGGATAGGAAATGACGTGCGATATTCTACAATACTTTGCATTATTATTCGGTAAAAACGTAGCGCATGAATTAGCCCCTTGCACACGTGACAAGATTCTGTATGAGATGCGTATTGTAAGTTTCCCTATGCCCTAGAACTTCTATTTAATGAACGAGAGAGACAACAACAGTACATGCGAGTTGCTCTCCTGCGATCAAGCATAATATCATGAATTGCATTAAACATTGTGATTTGTGTGAAGAAGTACTTTGAAGGCGCATGGAATGAGACACTGAATATTCAATCAGGCCAGAAACCCTAAGTTGTTCCAGACAAACTGACAAAATTACATATGTTACATCCTCAGCTTTTCGTCCAAAGATCAATTCAGTCGAAATGTACAGATGGAAAACCTAACGCAACCCCAATAATGATAATAAATTCGTTCGGACGCTTGACGTGATGAACTTATTTCTCTCGTCCCGTAGAGACGATTTGCTGTTCATCCGTAATATATATTATGCATCTGTATCCGCATAATCACTCGACTTTGAGAGTAGTTTCTGCCTCACATCTGTGTTCAATGCAACCGACCTGGTTTCCCCAGACCCGGCTGATGTCACGTTCACATTGCCGAACGCGGGGTACGAAGGTATTCAAATGCATAAGGTGATATGTCATATATGTTAATATAGTGTGGCTTCCATTCAAAGAAAATTCAACGTATTCGGCAACGTTCGTGAAACGTGATATATCACCTGACACCTTCCCTGATATTCATTTGTGCTAGTGTAGATTGTCCTGAATGAGTGGTATACGTGTCAGTGCGGATTACCCTCAACGAGGAAATTCACGAACTACTTTTGTGGAAATGCGGGGAACAAATACGTCAAAAAAAGTTATTCATTGCTGTATCATTGTATACATGAATTCCATAAGTTCACAAATTGTAATTATCGTACCAAAGTGTCGAATATCCCCTCGAAAGATTTGGCATACGAGCTTCGTTCTCACAATTTGTCTAGATGGACTCCCGACAAAATATAAACAGTGGAAGGTTATATAATAGATTTCGACAAAGGTGCAAGTTCATTGGCTTCTCAATTTATGTTACAGCACTACCTCCACTGATACATGTCTATAACTCAAGAAAATGTTCCCAAGTAGTGTAAACAAGAACTTACGTCAGAACTTATCCACGATAAGAGTTACATTGTGCGTGAAACTCCATCTCAGAACATGTTATCATGTCTACCACCCGACACTTATATGATGAAAAGAGATTAGACAATGAATGCGGACCAAGATGACTGATACCACTCTAAAACCAACCAAAACTTACCAACGAAGACTTCAATTGAGATCTATAAGTATAGTGGCGGACTGCCAACGATAAGAGGAGGATCTCTTAGAGCTCTTAATACATAATGATTCGACTTTTGAATGAGGTATTCTGAATTTATTAACCAGGAGAACGGAATATGAGTAACATGTTCCTCATCGATACAAAACACGCTCAATGGAGAACACCTAATGTTTCACAAAGCGAACAACGATGTACTGAGACAATTCTTCAATCGAATGCACCTTCACTGAACCTCCACGTCGCGTGCGGTGCAGTGCAACTTGAAAAAATTAGCTCGTTTACAATAACTACATAAATCGACGTGGGCGCCACTTTTAACGTGATGGCTAAAATGTGAGAGCTCATGAGAGGATATCGCTATTCTAACGTATTGACGAAACATCTCTCCAGTCTCCATGCTGAGGACACCTACAGCACAAGTTACCCTAATCCGTATGGGATTGTTGATAGTAGTTTGTTTGTGTAATAATATTGACTGTGTGAGTATTGGTTATGTGATACGGAGGTAATGGATTTTCTCGAACTGATCACACACACGTTAATAGTCAGTCTCTTTTCGTGGGCAGTAAGTTAGCTGTGGAATTACTATTGTCCGGATACCAAAATGTACAGTCAACTATGTACTCTTCCCTTTTTCATTTCAATGTTCGTGAGTATCTGTCGCCAAAGACGACTTTTCTCTTTTCGGAGAGAGTAATCACCGCTAACAGTTACCAGCATTCGAAGCCGACCACTCAATTGGCAGACACACATTTTCCACTACTTTTCAGCCACTATAAATCCAACGCGTAGGAATATTGTCTATAAACTATTGCTGTGGCTGGCTACAGTAAGTCTACTTCATAATTCTGATCCCATTCGAAACAAAAATCGTTATCGATGAATCAGAAGATACCTCTCGAACGGTCCTGACTGTGTTTCTAATGATTAGCCAAAAAAGCAGGTGTCAGAACGACCAAGTTAGGAAATTGAACCACCCGGCTGTTATCCAAGTGCTACCGAACCGGTCGCTCCGGTTTCCTCTAGATTTGGGAAATCGAATCCCTGAAATGACGTGCCCGCGCCAAAACTAGTCGGCTTGAAGATGCATCTTGTTATCTCGGTGGCCGGGTATGAAGTGCAGTTATCCCCGAATATATCCATGTCATATAGCCGAAGTGGACGTATGTCCCCTATTATTTCAAATGAGCAAAAATATAAGTTGCCGTTTCTGCAGGTTCAAATATGATTCCAGCGACCAAGTTTCTTCCCAAATCTTAACTACGTGTTGCAATGTGTAGCAATATACTCAGAAACAAAATAACAACAGAGGTCGTTCACCTAAAAAAATACATCGTCTAACCTTCAATGATACCCCTACGTCTGGAAACGAAATGTATCACTATATAGGCCTCCTACAGCATCAATACACCAGTAGCTCGCTCCGCTGCGCTCTGTGATTTGTGTCATATTATTTCACCTGCGACACCCGTATCGACGTATTATGTGTTGTAAATGTCATTCAAGTAACTAATCCCAATCCAATCCACTAATCTCACCATACATATATATCACCAGCTTAATTGCTGCGAAAACGTCTCACCATAGAATCGCGAAATTGGTTGCAGTGCTCAGTAGGCACGGTATGGAGCAGGATAGGAAGCAAAGAAACATGTGGGGAAAAAGTAGTGCGTTGGAATCAGGCCATCAATTATATTATATCATATTACATTATATTATATTAATGACCAATGCTCATTATGTTTTCTTTTCAATTTTATTATGTTCATTCCGCATTCACATTGCTTCGTATATCATATTACAATATATTATATTCATAACATGCGTTACTGCCGGAAATGCGATCAAGCAAAAGATGGGAGCCATGTGAAGAACAGTTGTGTCTTTTTTCAACGTTGCAACATGCGTTGATATCGCATTTGATAGAAAGCAGTTGATACTAGCGCTCAACCGAAATGGCCTCGTATGCATCAGTTGTACGCTTCGTCATGATAACACAGTTATGATCTCACATTATATCTCATTCAGGGAGCAAACAATATACGGCAGACATTACAAACTCCCTATTCCCTCACTTTGGTTTCATGGGTAGCTATAGGCTAGTCGACAAGTCAATTCACTATTATATTTGTTGTTTTACACTGCTATTAAAATGAATGCACTCCGTATTGTTAGTTTTGTCTAAGGAGCCATATACTTGGTGAATTCCTTAGAAACAGCATTTTGACAAGTTTGCGTGATATTCAAGTTCATTATGTCGCTATAAAGTTTCCAATATTGCAGAGGTTGTTAGCAACATAAACATTATATTCAGGTGGAAATTGCCAGTCCAACACCGTTGCTAACGAATAAACATATTGTATGATCGAAAGGCACAATCAAACTTCTCTGAACAAACACACGGATGAAAATATCACTTGCTGCTATTTACCCAGATTATAAGATTCACAAGGAGTACGTATTGGAGTAACAATTTCATAAAGATGGTCTAATTCGAAGTTTCAAAGTATTAGGCGAGCGATATTGGCAAAAGTTCTTTCTTTGACATTTATTATGTTTGTCCTTAAGCACATACAAATCATTCACTATTCTTTGGAAATGAGAAATTAATATGAATACTTAGCATAATACTTTTTACGAACATAATTGTGATAACGATTGGTTCCGAATATCTTAGAGCTGAGTGCATATTTATCGAATCAAGACCATAATCATAAACCACTATCCAAGGACTGACTGTTGGACTTCAGAGAAAGAAGGACATCTTGACAAATTATTGGCTTGAATAAAATTGTCAATATATGTTGTGCACGTAACTATATTATTTGTTCCATCACAACTGCTACCACAAATCGGATGAAACTGCGAGCTCACCCAACATCCACAAAATTGAAGTCCCAGTATTGGCAAGAGTATTCGTATCACAATACGTGAAGAATTCTGACAGCAAAGGACAAACAACATTCTCAGTATTCTTGTTTGATTAACCGGAAGGTGTTACATGTGTCAAATAACACCTTCAGCGGTGATAACCTGCTATAATCAAATAAATAACACACTCGAGAAACTACTAGGGTGATGCACAGTTCATCGTAACCCCTGGAGCAGGGAATTAATTAATGTAACAGGATGGTCTTCAACGACCGTAGGTAGTCAGCATTGTGAGGTGTTTGTATAATTGTTGCAAAGAGCCACGTCAGGTAACTGTACCACGTGCTTTCATTATTATCCGTTGCAAAGGGTCACAACCAGTTGCAGCATAGAACGTGTTTTTGAATGCGATTTTCCTGGTAGAGACTATTTCCGATGCATTATATCAATTGCACATGCACCTTGACAAACATACAGGGGGGTATTGTCCAGTATCGTATGCTTGTTCATAACAACATGTGGACATTTATCTGTACAGAGCTCGGGGCTGAAAACAATAGCAATTACATCATATTCAATCACTCCGTTGAATTTGATTTTCAGGGATGGACCGTGCTCCCTTTTCACAGGTGAACAACGTAAACTTTATATATATGGAGTGATATTCAGTGAATCTTCAAAAAATATTGTTTTCAATAACAAACCCCGGCCACTCAATATATAGCAGCCATTTACAGCCATGCCACCATCGAATGATATATTCGTTTGTATTATGTTAATGTATTCCCACTACTGTTCCAACATCATTCATAAAGTTACAGTGAAACATCAAATTCATTTCGGGGGAAGTTTCATGTATTGTATAGGTTTCGATACATATTACACTTAATGTTATATAGTGCCTTGTAGTATCTCGCTCGACCTTGTTTATTTATATATTTACATCTACAATGTGTCAATTGTTACCACGTTGTCAACGCCCATGTCATGCTATTATTTTGCAACGGTCGTGCGAATTCGCTGCGTTTATTCTAGAAATGCTCCTGGTGATTTCATCTACCCTGTTATGTGTCTGCGTTTCGCAATGTCGGTGTATCTGTTGATGCCGTTCTGGTATATACAACTCATAAGCCCACCCCAGTCGCTGGCTCATCGTCTCATATTAACGGAGGTATGTCACATCCAAAATGTTGTTACAGTTTTTCAAACTAACAATAACAACCAAATACATATTTTTATGATTTCTCTACAATAAGCCATAAGTTTGGTTTGCCAGTAGAATAATGAGAATGTCTCCAAATAAATATTCTTCCATTTTGTTAAGATCTTTCGTATCCGGTCTTACACAAATTTATTACCACATAACTCATGAGAAGTGCCAATTCGAATATTTGGATATTTGCATATGATACCAAATTATTTGCATCCGCGATTAGAGGCGTGAATGGCGGGCGGTTCGTGATGTAAACAGTCAGGACATCACGGAATGTAACAATTAGGCAATTGAGACCGTGAATCAGTGCCCACCCTGAGGTGACATATTGTATTAACTGTGCCTACCACTAGTCAATATTCGAAACGTGGTTACACGCAGTTGTACTTGAACAGCATGTCACTAAACTACTACAGCGAAAGGTGAGTGAGCGTGACTTTCAGCTGTATCGTGCCCCTGTGACTTTTAAGAGCCGTGTTCAATGTATGATACCGTTTGTAATGGCAGGACTAACACTTACCTATAATTGCAAGTCTAGCTATACGGAGAACTTTCCTATATTCCTCACTGCCCTTCATGGCGATAACCAAGTGATAACAACGTTCTCATGCGCTATGAAGATGCGCTGTGTTCAGCTGCTCCTCCAGGATAACTTCTTCTTCTTTTTATTACTATCATTATTATTGTTATTATTATCATTATTATCGTTATCATTATTATTATTATTATTATTATTCCCACCCTCAAGATCCGAAAACATCAGATAGTTTCTAGCTGGAATGTTCACATGAGAAAAACAATTATTTCCTAACAGCTGTGATAAGTGAAAGGTTAATGACCGTTTTGGAAAAATCACATTTTTGGATTATTTTTCCCTAAATTATAACAATAAATCGTTATCAATCAGCTGTGATATATGAACTTACGGTTCAATAACGCGTTTTTCGTTGAAACCATCGATGTACAATTATATAATCGGGATTTTTATATTGCATCAGTTAAAATATCGCAATGTCCCAACGAGATCGATTATGAACAGCGAGAGTTTTCCTAAGATTAATACGTGGCATGGAAACGGCCGGATCACTATGTAAACGTCAGCATTTTACACATATCCATTTAATTTTGGATTTACCATTATAATAGATAAAGATACAAACTGCTAATTTCCTCCATAGAAAAACAGGCAATACCTCACTCTATGATTCTTGATCCGCGCTCCGAAGAGATCACCCGACTCGACCAGAGGTCCTCCAATATATGCTCGCAGTACTTGGTACTGCCCTTAGTATTTTCTGAAGAAACATTCGTCAGCACGATTCGTACCCGCGGGCAATGACGAGGCATCGAATATGGTTATGACAACACAGATTTCCCCTTCCCTAAGTTCATTTGAGGCGCCAGTGATTGAATAGCGGAGACCACTTTAAGGTCATTTACGTCGGAAATTGAATTCAGGCGGGATGAGGAAACACGAGCTACGTGTGTAGAGAGAGAGGACCGGATTTTAAACATGTAGCGTCTACATTTACATTTAACGTGATGTTAATAGTTTCGAAAAGAAAACAAAGCTATGAGGGCAGCAACGCGTAGTGCCCTGAAGGGTAACATAGAAAAATAGCGAACAGAGACGGAAAACGAAATATCCCATATTAACTGGTGTTAAATATGAGTATTATTTGAAAGTAGATCGCTTTGGATAATTCCAGATAATATTTCCTCCTCATAATAAAGTTGTATTGGTGAGGAGAACGTTATATATCCTGAGCCTGCCTATAGAAACTAATATCACCTACACAGGTCGCAGAGACAGCAATCATCAATTTGTGATCTGGCTAGATGTGTAGATGCTCCCAGTCTATTGAGACCCTGTTTAGTGATATCACAAAGACAGGCGAATACAATGTAATGTTAGACAGATATAACAAGGTGGACATTTTCGTAGCCCTACTCAATCTGTTTCGTTAGACAAACTGATTATATGCGTTCATTATGTGAAGACAGACGAGAACAGATCACTGTCTTCAATTAATGTGTTTTGGTGTACACGCTTGACAGGGTCGAGCATATGCCAACCTTAGCAATTAACCAATTAACAATGATGCACTCTTTGCTACCACACCGGTGGCAGCTGTTAACCTTCACCTGAACTTGGATCTTTGAAATTATTTTGAATCGATCTGCATTGTAAATGAATGAGTGGTTACACACTGGCAGTCCAACAAATGAAGTTATGAGACCGATGTTTTAAGGCAATAATTTCCGTAGGGGGTGGGGTGAGGTGTCAACAAATGTTACCTAACTATAAAATGTAGATTGTTTCTAATGTATTCTCCCATAACCAACACAAACCGTCGCTCTCAGCGGTACTCGTAGCGTCCTATCTTTCCATATTTCACATTTAGGTATATATTAAGCTTGCTATTCCGAGAACATCTTGATCATTATGAGTCACCGTAGGCCAACAAGTGTAGGGAGTCGATTTCGCAGACTCTCGGCGGATTAGGCGTTGAATGTGTTTAGTTGGCCGTCACCGTCCATGACACTCATCATGTAGATGGGAACTACGGTGTGGCACTACTTATCCACTTCATTTGTCAGTACGAGCCCGATCGATACTTCCAGTGGGATTTCAGAGCAAAATGTTCGCACACTCCGCGAGCAACTTTTTCCCGGTCCGTTGGGAATCCGTCAACGTTTCCAGACTCATGAATAAACCTCATACCCATATGTTCTCCATTATTCCAATGAATACGTGTGATTTCGAAACAAAATTTCCGCGCGCTACACGCCCAGCCGTCTACCTGTGTGTTGGAAATCGGTCAATGTTTCCAGACTCATAAACAAACCTCATGCCAATTACCAACGGGCCTATGTTTTCTATCATTTCAATCAATACGCGAGATTTCAATGCACGATATTTGATCCACACGCAGCCTTTTCCCCGTTTCTTTTATATCACACAATGTTTCCAGACTCATGAAGACCTCAACGCACAATTTTCGCGCGCTATGTGCGCAGCCTTCTCCTGTGTGTTGGAAATCAGTCAACAATTCCAAACTCATAAATACCCATATGCTTTCCATGATTTCACGAATCAGGATAGTTGGAATTATGCATCATGAGTGCCATTTCCGAAGTTCTGGGGGTATTATAAGCTGAAATGTACTTGTTGTTCCTTGTTGTTTGAATGAAGACATGAATTGAGAAAATGACATTTTATTTTTCTCGGAAATTCGTGGATCTGCTATGAAAAATCACTAAAACTTGCATCAGTCACGTATTCCATGTCATATTGGGATCAAAGATGAATTCTGTGAATTTACCAAGCATCCAATATCGACAGACATGCCCCCGAAGTCCCCAATCTGCATCATTACACCTCACATGTAAATCACTAAAGGAATTGCTGCAAGCGAAGCACATGCCGGTTTTGTTGGGAGAAAAGAACAACTGGGAGCATGAAACACGGCAGATAAATTGTCGATGTTCGAAGGTTCAGGTGGAGGATATTCCAAAAATGTGGTATCCCCAGACCCAGTACCACCAGAGTCAAGGTAAAGTATCCTTAGAGTGGAAACAACAAGCTTTCATTTTGGCCGGGATTTAGGAGATTCATGAATAATTGTTCCCAGAATTTGACGCTCAGACTACCACCACGTCTGAAAACGTTCGCATATGTTATCACTATGTAGGCCTACTACAAATAAATACTAAATACTACTAGTAGCTCGCTCCACTGCGCTCTGTGATTTGTGTCATATTGTTTCACCTGCGACACCCGTATCGACGTATTCTGTGTTGTAAATTTCATTCAAGTATCTCATTCCAACTGACAGATCATTAGGAAGGCCTCATCTCACCATACACATAAATCAACAGCCTAATTGCTGCAAAAGCATCACCCGTACCATCGACAAATTGGTTGCAGTGCTCTGTAGGCACGGCGTGGAGCAAGAGAGGAAGCGAAGAAGCATGTCGGGTAAAGGTAGTGTGTATGCAATCAAGCCATCAATTATATTATATCATATTATGTTACGATATATTATATTAATGACCAATCGCGCAAAATGTCGGCGAACAGGTTTGTTTGGTTTTCTTTCCATTTATTATGTTCAGTCCGCATTCACATTGCATGGTATATTATATAACGTTATATTACATTCATAACATTCGTTACTGCCATCACGCAAAAGACGGGAGCCATGTGAAGAACCGATGTGTCTTGGAGAATTTTCAACATTGCTACATGAGACAACCGTGATATCGCAGATGATAGAATCCAGTTGAGACTAGCGCACAACCGAAATGTTCTCGTATGCATCAGTTGTACGCTTCATCGTGAAAACATGGGTATGATTCCACACAATCTCTCATTTAGGGAGCGAGCAATGCACGGCAGACATCACCAACTAACCGTTACCTCAGGTCGGCTTTATGAGTAGGCTAGTCGCCAAATAAATGCACTATTAGATTTGTCGTCAAAATAATAACACTTCGTATTGTCAGTTTTGTCATAGAACCCATACACTTAGTAAAATCCTTAGAAGCAGCATTTTAAAAGGTTAGCGTAATATTTTATTTCATTATGTCGCTATAAAGTGTCCAATATTGCAGAGGTTGGTAGCAACATAAACATATTATTCAGGGGGAAATTACCAATCCAACTCCGTTAGTTACGTTACGTAACCATTACACATATTTGACGATCGAAAGGCACAATCAAACTTACCTGGACAAACACACGGATGGAATATCACTTGCTGCTATTTGTCCAGATTATGAGATTCACAAAGTGTACGCATTGGATCAACAATTTCATAGAGATGGCCTAATTCGGAGTTCCAAAGTATTAGGCGCGCGAGATTGGCAAAAGTTATTTCTTTGACATCGGCTATGTTCGTCCTAAAGCACATACAAATCATTCACTTAGCATGATTCTTCTTCTCGAACATGATTTTGATAAAGATTGGGTTTCGAATATCTCACTAGAGCTCAATGCATATTTATCGAATCAGGATCATAATCGGGACTGAACCACTATTCAAGGACTAACTGTTGGATTTCAGAGAAAGAGGGACATCTTGGCAAATGGTTGGCTTGGATAGAATCGTCAATGAATTTTGTGCCCTCAACTAGATTATTTGTTCCATCACAACTGCTACCACAAATCGTATGGAACTGCGAGCTCTCTCAACATCAACAAAATGGGAGTTTGAGTATCTGCATGGGAATTCGTTTACATGATGCGTGAAGGATTCGTTTACATGATGCGTGAAGGATTCTGAGAGCAAACGATGAACAACATTCTTAGTATTCTTGTTTGAATAACCGGAAGGTGTTACATGTGTCAAATATCACCTTCAGCGGTGATAACCTGCTCTAATGAAGTAAATAACACACTCGAGTAAATACAAGGGTGATGCACAGTTCATCGTATCCCCTGGAGCGGGAGGTTATCCACGGACTACATGATAACATACCATATAAGTGTGACAATGCCCCCAGCGAACGTAACTGGTTGGTTTCAACAACCGCAGGTAGTCGGCATTGCGAGGTGTTTGTATAATCGTTACAAAGAGCCAAGTCAGGTAGCTGTGACACGTGCTTTCATTATTATCCGTTGCAAAGTGGTACAACCAGTTGGTGAATAGATCGTGTTCAAATTCACGAAAACCGTAATGCAGTACCGATAGTAGTTTCAGTAAAGTACATCCTCATCGGTATGTCTTGGAATTTCATTGGCCATCTGATATTCTGTATTGTTGTGATATGAGGCAACACATCTGCTAAATTTACAGCGACATTTCTAGCAGGTTAGCAAACCTCTGAAACAGCCAATAACCTAATTATTCCTCGGTGTCTTTTAATGGTAGCAATCAAATGCGATTTTCCTGGTAGAGGCTATTTCCAATGCATCATATCAATCGCACATGCACTTTGACAAACCTAATATGGGGCGTGTATTGGTCAGTATCGTATTCTTGTTCATAACAATACGTGTGTATAATAGAACATTCATCTGTGCAGAGCTTGGATATCAAAACAATATCAATTACATCATAGTTTTTCACTCCGTTGAATTTGATTTTCAAGGATGGACCGTACTCCCTTATCACAGGTGAATGACGTAAACGTTATATATATGAAGTGATATTCAGTCTACTTTCAACAAATCTTGTTTTCAGTAACGAACATCGGCCACTCAAAATATAGCAGCAATTTACAGCCATACCTCCATCGAATGAGATATTTGTTTGTATTATGTTAATGTATTCCCCCTAATGTTCCAACATCACTCATAAAGTTACTGTCAAATATCAAATTCATTTTGGGAAGTTGCAACAAATTGTTCAACTTTCATGTATTGTTTATAGGTTTCGATCGCACTTAATGTTATTTATTGCCCTGTAGCGGAAAACCAGGGCTCCGTAAAATGCAATTCCAAAGTTACCTCAAACATCTCAATAGTGGTTTTGCACACTGCCTTTTCCAAGAGATCAGAGTATGACTGTAGCCCAATGCTCGTCTCTGTTGTTATGTAAGTAAAAAAGCCCCAGGTCCGAAATTGCCCATTAATCGTGAAATGCAGTTCACGCGCAGTGAGGTTAAAAGAGACACGACAGGTTATATTCCAACGGGATATTTCCGAATTACCCTAGAAACAAACAAACTGAATAGGATTGCAACATATAGACACACGTGAATCTCTCATTTAATTACCCATGGCTGTTAACTGTAATTTGCTGTTAGCTCCAAACTCCGGAGGCAAAATGCATTACTTACTCGTGTATAAATTTGGCGACCTTCCGGCTATACTAATTGGAAAAAAAATCGTCTTGACTGCACCACGCCGTACAATACACTGGGCTCTCAGTCCGATGCTAGAATCTACATAACCTACATATCTAATGATTAGTGATATTGCAATTTCGTTGGCGGAACTGGTTTATATTATGCCACCACCGGCGTGAAATACGGTACTTGTTTATATCTTGAGGGATATGTAGCATTTTTACCATGCCACCAGTTCCAGTTCTCTTTCAATTCATTGATTTGAATTACAATATACATTTCAAATGATACCATGTTTTAGGCCAGGTTACCTCTTCACATGACCTTGGTATATCAACTCGAATCCATCCTCCAGGCGCACGAACGCAAAGATTATATCAAGGCAGACGGCTGATGAACATACCGCGATCAATTGATGCGTGATGGAATAACTCGACTAGGCACACGTGCGATGTGCTTGGCTCAATTTTATCAACTGCCAAATCTATAGCTTCGACAATTTTCTCTTCAAAATTGAACCCAATCTAGTCAAACATTTGACTAGATTCCATTCGTGACTCATTTGATATGTATTCTAGTCAATTTCACAATATTGTGTTGGTGCAGTTGGCGAAGATACATTCGGAGCAGAAACAGACCAGTGATGGTGCAGAGAAATCCAGGAGACTTAACATTGTGTTACAGTGTGGTACAATGAGGTACCAACTCATGCGTTGTTCGGAATCGAAACGAAACAAGGATATGCTGTATGTAAATGTGAGAAGAAATCGGTCAAAGAGCTGGTTCAAATCTATACATGGATGATATCCTTACGGAACTAGAGAAGATAATCAACTGCCATGATTAAAACTGGCGAATAGGCTATTCGCACATGCACTGTAATGAATTATTCGTTTACCTACAAGAGGGGGCATCATGAGAAGAAAGAGTAGGAGGAGGAAACGGAGAGGGATAAGTGGAGGTATTATGAATCAGAAAGGTGAAATGCTCAGGGACTCCCTGACTCAAAACCTTGGGGAAAACTACTCCAAACCCATATTAACCCATTATGACCTTCTTGTTCTCGACAAAATCATTCTGACCTCTAATGAACACAGATAACCTCTGACTTGACCCCAACACATTCGAGATGATGTACTCATCATGGGGGTTTGATCCATCCATACGTGGAGGACGCCGAAAAATCAATTTTACATGTTGAAACTCTTTCCAAAATGACCACTAGTCTTCATCATAACATCAGGGTGATTGATGTATCGTGATCATCCTACGGAACATAGTATTCTGATGTGGGTTATGCGATACATTGATCGACATATGTCTATGCTGCAGTCGGTTGTCTGTGGAATCTTGTTTACAGAAAGAAGCCTGAAAACAACGAAATATAATTAGCTTATCACTGACCAGAGTTACCCTCACTGGACCGAGTTAATCACGTTCGTACAATTAAATTTACCAGAGCAAATAAGCAAAGATGACGTGGAATTCACTAACACGCACGACCCACTTGTTGGCATGTACCTGGGTGATAGGATTCACAGGAAAAGGTTAATTCCTATGGAGGTATTCCTGGATAGGAAGTGACGAGCGATATTCTACGATACTTTGCATTATTGTTCGGTAAAAACATAGCGCATGAATTAGCCCCTTGCACACGTGACAAGATCCTGTATGAGATTCGTATTGTAAGTTTCCCTATGCCCTAGAACTTCCATTTAATGAACGAGAGAGACAACAGCAGTACATGCGAGT